>ML392335.1:4038-50183 GCA_005239525.1 Nicotiana knightiana
TTTCAGGGAGAAGAGAATACCAGGTTAGAGCCCCTTTGGTAAGTGTTTCCCCAAATTTTTTGACAAGGACTGATTCAATCTCTTGTTTCGTTAAGTCGTTGCCTTTTACCCCAGTAGTGAAAGCAGTCACATGGTCGCGTGGGTCAGTTGTTCCATCATATTTGGGAATGTCAGGAATTTTAAACTTCTTGGGTATAGGCAAAGGTGCCGCACTTGGCTTCCAAGGTTGTTGAGAATATCTATCAACATCGATGCCTTTGATGACAGGTGGTACACTGGGAATTTGTTCGATGCGATCGTTCTGCTCCTTAATCTGTTTCTGCATGGTTAGCAGTAACTTTTGTAATTCTGAGTTATTCGACATACCTGGTCTCGTTTTGAGAGATTCGTTAGGAGTATCTCCTCTTCCTGAGTTTGCCAACTCAGATTGAGGATTTTCCATAGTGATGGTGTTATTGAGAGGTGGCGTCGGTGGTGTAGGCAACGCTGCCGATAATCCTCTCGCAAATTCTTGAAAAGCTTGGCTCACATACTCTGCAATCATTTGCTTTACACGATCTTGTTCCACAGTTTGATCATTATTAACATTGTTGTTATTGGATCTTTCTGGGGATTGTTCCCTCGAACCACGTGGGGTTCCTGAAGGTGATGGAACTGGGGTTCCACTTCTTTGCTGGTTGTTGTCGTTGGGATTTGACATAATTCAGAGGATATCACTTGGAAAGTAAACAAAGATTATTAGATTCCCGGTAACAGAACTAATTTTGTTTAACCAAAGAATTAGACCCTTTGACTAAAGCTTATTTTTAATATGAAAACGAGTTACTGATAATCAAGATAATGGGAAAAATGAATAATAAACAATATTGCAGAAATAAAAGATCAATGTTGATTGTATTCGAGAATCAGATGCCTTTACAAGCTGTATTCCCCTCCCTTATATAGGATATTATTATAACGTACGGTTCTTGCTATGGTTACAAATTAATGACTAATTATGACATTAATGAGGCGTTACAAAGGATAACGGTAATTGGGGTTCAGTTACATAACGTTCGAGTAATCAATTGTGGGTCCCTGAATCTGCTCGTAGCTTTGTCTAGATTCATTCTGACCGTGCCTCTCTCCCGTTTTGATCAAGTTGAGTTTCCCGTGGCTGATAATTTCGTGGGTTTACTGAACCGTGCCTCTTTGTACGGTATCTCTTAGAGGAGTCACGTCCAGCTGTCACGTTTTCTTGTGTCTATGTGACTAGCTGAGTTGTCAAAAGATGGCTTACGTGTGAAACTCTTTTTTTACCAATACAGTCACGACCCAAATCCTAACTCAGGTCGCGATGGCGCCCAACACCGCCGTTAGGCACGCCAACCTTAATTTACTAGTGATTTCAGGTAGTTTACCGAAACATTTTTCAACACTTTCTTAACTTAATTTTCAGACATTAAGTGGAAACGGATAACTTAGGAAAATTTTATGCAAAATAAATTATCATGAAGTCATAATTAACGATTACATCCCAAAATAAAGTCTACTAGCGTGTGAGTGCCAGGAACTAGTGTCACAAGTCTACAGGCTTCTAGTAGAATAATATAAGAGAATGAAAGTCTATCCTACTATCTGAGTAAGTAAAGACAGAAATAACAAAAGAATATCTCCAAGGTGCTTCTGG
Source organism: Nicotiana knightiana (assembly GCA_005239525.1). Classification (NCBI taxonomy): domain Eukaryota; kingdom Viridiplantae; phylum Streptophyta; class Magnoliopsida; order Solanales; family Solanaceae; genus Nicotiana; species Nicotiana knightiana. The sequence goes on from ML392335.1 coordinate 5,708, forward strand.
AAATCGCCAAGAAGAGCAGCTCACCGTGAAGCCTCGACCAATAAAAACTCAGGAACGAGCTCCGGACGGGAACCCGGATGCACCTACCTCAGAACCTGTAAAATTAAGTACAGAGCGTAGCATGAGTACATAAACAATATGTACCCAGTAAGTATCCTGCCTAATCTGGAAGAAGTAGTGACGAGAGGTGGACTTGACACTTACTAGGGTCCAAATAGTGTATTTAAGTGATAATTTAAAAGAGGACAACAAGTAAGCATGGACAGTAAGAAAATGAATTATCGAACCATAATAAATTCCAAATATCTAATGAAGCATCAATTTACAAGTTTTCAGTTCGATCCTCCAGGATAAGTCACAGCTCAACAGTCATAAACAATATCAGGCAAATAGCATGCGCATAGTGGAATAAGGACATCCGGCCTGGGCAACATAATAATAATAACTGTGCACTGCCGAAGGGTCGAACGACTCGAACCATAGATGCATCTATCAATACCCGCCGTGGCGTACAGCCCGCTCCCATGAGAGTAGGGGAAAGAATCACACCGCTCATAGTTATAAAGTGCGAAGCGGTCGCATGCAAACACAACATCTTTCCTTTAATTCTTTTCAAATAACAATTCCTTTAAAACATCAAATTCTCGGTTTTCTTAAAAACAAAGTTGCATACAATGAAGTTACAAAGCATATAACTCAATTTAATGGAATTCACATGGCATGGTGTGGGCTCTCGTCACTTTGCACGTAGTCCCCCACAACAACGACACATAATCATTTAATTCACCTATGGAGAAAATTCCCTCTTACAAGGTTATAAAGGAGACTTACCTCGCGTCAAGTCTACTTCTCGGGTCAAGAATGCGCCCAAAACTCCAAATTCGCCGCCCAAGGATTCGAAACTAGTCAAATATTGCATAAATAAATCAATCTATACTCAAAAGTATGAAATTTCCCTATTTAAATGATTATTTCAACCCAAATTGCAAAATCCCGAAATACGCCCCCCGGGCCCACATGCTCGGATTCCGGAAATTTTTGAAGGAAACTACCACCCATGGCCTAAGGATCAATATTATATAGTTTTTGTTTGATTCCTTAATGAATTTCTCGGTCATTTCCCATTTTTGTCAAAAACCTAGGTTTATACTCTAACCCATGGTTTCAACTAATTGTGGTGTTAATCTACCTAATAATTCAAGTAATAAGCTAAATTCATAGTAGAAATTACTTACTTCTCAGTAGCTAGGTCGAATACCCTCCTTGCATGCTCTCAAAATCGCCCAAGAATGAAGAAAAGTGGTCAAAAATGGCTAAGTCTGTGTTTAAAAGGAAGTGCAATGCCTACAGGCTTTTCGCACCTGCAGCTCGAGAACCGCACCCGCGGTCTCGCATCTGCGAGGAAATTCTCACACCTGCGGATAAGGGAAAGGGGGCCTGGTTTCGCACCTGCGACTCTGCTTCTGCGGAAAAGGGCCCGCACCTGCGGAAATTGGAAACTCCCTCAGGATTCGCACCTGTGAGACTGCGACCGCAGGAGCGGTATCGCACGTGCGACTGGACCTCCGCAGGTGTGGTCGCACCAGACGTGGTGCAACAACAGTCATTTTTGGCTCGTTTTGCCTCGCTCGATGCTCGACTAGCATCTGGGCTCCCCTAAGACCCCGTCCAAATATACCAACAAGTCCTAAATCATAATACGGACTCGCTCAAGCCTTCAGAATGCCCGAAACAACGCTAAATCTAAAAATCACACCTCAAAACCTATTAGATCAAACTTAAGAACTTCAAGTTTCTGAATTCGCTTTCAACATGACGAATCATACCTATACTACTTGGAATGACACTAAATTTTGCGAGCAAGTCATAAATGAGATAACGAAACTATTCCCGGTCTCGAAATTCCGTTCGGACCTCGATAACACAAATACACGTTCCAAACCTCAATTTGAACTTAAGGACATTCTTATTTCACCATTTGGCGCCGAAACGCTCCGGGGTCATCCAAAACCTGTTCCGAACACACGCCCCAGTCCGAAATCATCATACCAACCTACCGTAATCTTCGAAACTCGATTCAGGGGTCATTTACTGAAAATTTTGACTGAAGTCAAACTTGGTCTTTAAGGCCAACCCTAAGGAACTAAGTGTTCCTATACTACCCAAAACTCCTCCAAACCTAGAACCACCCATCCCCGCAAATCATAAATCAGTAAAAGAAACTACGAGAAGTCTCATTTATGGGCATGGGGTCCTAAAACACAAAACGACCGGTCGGGTCATTACATTCTCCACCTCTTAAACAAAAGTTCGTCCTTGAACGGGTCTAGAATCATACCTGGAGTGCTGAATAAGTGTGGATATCTTCTCCTCACGTCCTCCTCGGACTCCCAAGTCGCCTCCTCGACTGGTTGGACCCTCCACTGGACCTTTATGGAGGAAACTCTCTTGGACCTCAACTGGCGATCCTGCCCTTCAATGATAGAAATTGGCTTCTCCTCGTAACCCAATATATCATCTAGCTAAATGGTACTAAAATCTACCACGTGAGAGAAGTCGGCATGATACCTCCGGTGCATGGACACATGAAAGACCGGATGAACCCCTGATAAACTGGGAGGTAAAGCAAGCTCATAAGGAACCTCCCCAACTCGTCTCAACAACTCAAATGGGCCTATAAACCTTGGGCTCAACTTGCCCTTCTTCCCAAACATCATAATACCGTTCATCGGTGAGACTTTCAACAGAACCTTCTCGCCCTCCATAAATGATACATCACGCGCCTTCTGATCCGCGTAACTCTTCTGTCTGGACTGTACTGTGCGAAGTCTCTCCTGAATCAACTTCACCTTCTCCAGGGCGTCCTTCACCAGATCGGTGCAATATAGCTTAGCCTCGCCAGGCTCAAACCACCCTATGGGAGATCGACATCACCGACCATACAAGGCCTCAAATGGAGCCATCTCAATGCTGGACTGATAACTATTATTATAAGCAAACCCGGATAAAGGCAAGAACTGGTCCCACTACCCTCCAAAGTCAATCACACATGCTCTGAGCATGTCCTCCAATATCTGAACTGTCCGCTCTGACTGCCTGTCGGTCTGAGGATGGAATGCTGTGCTGTGCTCTACCCGGGTCCCTAACTCAGTCTGTACGGCTCTCCATAAGTGCGAGGTGAACTGAGGACCTCGATCTGATATAATGGACACAGGCACACCGTGCAACCGAACTATCTCTTGAATGTAGATCTGGGCCAACCCCTAAGAAGTGTAAGTGGTAGCTACTGGAATGAAATGTGCCGACTTGGTCTACCTGTCCACAACGATCCAAACCACATCAACCTTCCACAAAGTCCTAGGTAACCCAAATACGAAGTCCATAGTGATGCGCTCCCATTTCCACTCAGGTATATGCATCTGCTGAAGTAGGCCTCCTAGCCTCTGGTGCTCATATTTAACCTGCTGGCAATTTGGACATCTAGCCACAAACTCCACTATGTCTTTCTTCATCCGCCTCCACCAGTAGTGCTGCCTCAGGTCACGATACATCTTCATAGCACCAGGATGTATAGAATATCGTGAATTGTGAGCCTCCTCTAGAATCCTCTCCCTCGGGCCATCAACATTAAGGACACATAAGCAACCTTGAAGTCTCAGAATACCATCCTCGCCAATAGAAATCTCCTTGGCACCACCCTGAACCACTGTGCTCCCGGAGAGCCACCAAGTGTGGATCATCTATGTCCGAGTCTTGATCTCCCCCAATAATAAAGACTGAGCCATCACACATGCAAGTACCCGATAGGGCTCGGAAAGGTCCAACCTCACCAGGCGATTAGCCAAGGACTGAATGTCCAAAGCTAGAGGTCTCTCCTCTACTGAAATGAAAGCCAAACTACCCATACTCTCTACCTTCCTGCTAAAGGCGTCTGCTACCACGTTCACCTTGCCCGGATGATAAAGAATGGTGATGTCATAATCCTTCAGCAACTCAAGCCACCTGCGCTGCCTTAAATTGAGATCCCTCTGATTGAACAAGAGCTGCAAATTGCGGTGGTCTGTATAAACCTCACAAGGCACCCCATACAAGTAATGCCTCCAAATCTTAAGAGCATGAACAATCACCGCCAACTCCAGATCATGCACATGGTAATTATTCTCATGAACTTTCAGCTGCCGTGAAGCATATGCAATAACTCTCCCCTCCTGCATCAACACAAAACCCAAACCAACGCGCGAAGCATTGCAATAAACCGTATACATCCCAGAACCGGAAGGCAACTCTAGAACTGGTGCTGAGATCAATGCTGACTTGAGCTTCTGAAAGCTCACCTCCCACTCGTCAGATCATCTAAATGGGGCATTCTTCTGGGTCAATCTAGTCAGAGGGGTTGCAATGGATGAAAATCCCTCCACAAATCAGTGATAATAACCCGCTAGACCCAACAAGCTCCAGATCTCCTTAGCTGAAGTAGGGCGTAGCCAACTCTGAACTGCCTCAATCTTCTTAGGATCAACCTTGATACCTTCTCAGGATACCACATACCCCAAGAATTCCACAAAATCCAACCAAAATTCAAACTTGGATAACATAGCATACAACTTCTGTTCCCGTAAAGTCTGGAGCACAACCCTCAAATGTTGCTCGTGCTCCCCCAAGCTGCGTGAGTAAATCAAAATGTCATCATGAAGACGATGATAAAAGAATCAATATAAGGCCTGAACACCCTGTTCATCAAGTCCATAAATGCTGCTGGGACATTAGTCAAACCAAAGGACATCACCAGGAATTCATAGTGACCATATCTCGTACGAAAGGCAGTCTTTGGAACATCCGAGTCCCGAATTTTCAGTTGATGGTACCCCGATCTCAAGTTAATCTTAGAAAACACTTGTGCACCCTGCAACTGATCAAACAAATTATCGATACGCGGAAATGGGTACTTGTCTTGATGGTGACCTTGTTCAACTGGCGGTAGTCAATACACATCCGCATAGTCCCATCCTTCTTCTTCACAACACTAGAGCACCCCAAGGCGATACGCTCGGTCTGATAAACCCCTTAGCTAACAACTCCTCAAGTTGTTCCTTCAATTCCATCAATTACTTCGGAGCCATACGGTATGGAGGAATAGATATGGGCTGGGTTCCTAGAGCTAAGTCAATGCAAATATTAATGTCACGATCCAGTGGCATGCCTGGAAGGTCTGAAGGGAATACATCATCAAACTCTCGGACTGCTGGCACTGAATCCATCGTCGGAGACTCGGCAGTGGTGTCCCGCACATAAGCAAGATAAGCCAAACAACTCTTCTCGACCATATGTCGAGCCTTCAGTAAAGAAATAACCCGACTAGCGGTACTAACTGAGGAACCTCTCCACTCCAATCTCGGCAACTCGGGCATGGCTAGAGTAATAGTCTTGTCATGGAAATCTAGAATGGCATGTTAGGGAGAATGCCAATCCATGTCCAAGATAACCTTAAAATCAACCATATCAAGCAACAAGAGGTATGTTCTGGTCTCGAACCCACAGAATGTAACCACACAGGATCGATAAATCCGGTCCACAACCACAGAATCGCCCACTGGAGTGGACACATAAATAGGAGTACCCAAGGACTCACGAGTAATATCCAAGGAATGAGCAAATAAGGCTGATACATATGCATAAGTGGACACTGGATTAAATAATACCGATGCATCTCTACCTCATACCAAAATAATACCTGTGATCACGGCATCTGAGGCCACTGCATCTGATCTGGCCGGGATAGCATAGAATCCGGCTGGAGCGCCAGATGACTGACTTCCCCCGGAATAAATAGGAGCTGACTGGGCTCCCCCTGCCTGGCCTCTATATCTGGGACGACCCCTACCAACCTGCCCTCCACCTCTAGGTGGCCGAACCGCTGGTGCTGACCTCAAAGGCTGGTTACCCTGCTGCACTGCCTTGCCCCGAAGCCTGGGACAATGCTTCTTCATGTGACCTGGATCCCCACACTCATAACAACCTCCCGGCACCATGGCCTGCTGCCCTAAAGAAGAACCCTGAATCGTAGGAGGACGGTAGGAACTCTCTGGCATAACACTGAAATAAGGATTGGTAGACCCTTGATGACCAGAATACCCCCTGGAGGAACCCTGAATAGCTGGCGGGCGGTAAGAACCCTCCGACATGTCGCTGAAATAAAGCCTCGCTGGGATACCTCGTGAAGGTGGTGGTGGTGCTGAATATGGGGGCCTACTGGGCTAGACCCTACTAAACTGACCTCTGCCCCTAGCTGGAGAACCTCTAAAATCCCTGGAAAATCTGGCCCTCTTATCCTGCTGACCCTGCTCTCTGCTCCTCGACCGATAACCCTCGATCCTGCGAGCAATCTCTACCACAAGCTGATAAGGGGTCCCCATCTCCACCTCTTGGGTCATATTGGCCCTAATACCTAGATGCAACCCAACTACAAATCTCCTCACTCTCTCTACGTCAGTAGGAAGTATCATGAGTGCATGACGAGACAACTTAGAAAACCTGGCCTCGTAGTCAGTCACCGACATCTGTCCCTGCTCCAGCTGCTCAAACTGATACCACAGCTCTTCCCTCTCAGAGGGTGGAATATATCTATCCAGAAATAACTGAGTGAACTGCTCCGAAGTGATGGGAGGGGAATCTGCCGGTCTGCCAAGAATATAGGACTGCCACCATCTACGGGCCCTGCCCTCTAGCTGAAAAGTAGTGAAGTCAATTCCATGAGACTCCAGTATCCTCATGTTGTGCAGTATGTCCCTGCACCTATCAATAAAGTCCTGTGCGTCCTCATGACGCTCACCTCCGTAGACAGGAGGGTACAATCTGGTCCATCCGTCTAATAATTTCTGCGGATTGCCGTCCGCAGCTGTCTAGGATCAGGTGCTGCTGCTGCTACTAGCTGAACCCCGCCCACGAGCAGTGTACCCGGGGTCTAATATATGGATGCTGCATAGCCGACGACCTGTGCTGCAGGGTTCTGTGCTCCCCTGCCTCCTGAGATGTGGCCGGATCTGCTGGAAATAAACCAGCCTGAGTCATGGTGTCCATGAACCGCATCATACGGCCCATGACCTCCTGAAATCCTAGCGTTGTCGCAAGATCCAAAGGGGCAGGATCTGCTGCGGGCACCTTTCCATGCTCCTCAGTGATGGGATACTTTACTGGATCCGCTGGGGGTGCGACTGGTACAGTCCTAGGACGCCCTCGTCCCCTACCTTGGGCTGGTGCCCTCTCCCGACCTCTGCCACGGCCTCGGATGACGGGGGTAGCAGCCTCTCCCGGGCACGAGATATCAGCTGCCCGCGTCCTCTCCATCTGTGAGAGAATAGAAGAGTGAGATTTATTATACCATCAACTACCTGATAAAAGGTGAATAAAGAGAAATTTCTTAACACCCTATAGCCTCCCGAAGATAAATACATACGTCTCCGTACTGATCCGTAAGACTCTATTGGGTTTGCCCGTAAATTGTGAGGCCTACGTGAACCTAGAGCTCTGATATCATGGTGTCACGACCCAAATCCTAACTCAGATCGCGATGGCGCCCAACACCACCGTTAGGCAAGGCAACCTTAATTTACTAGTGATTTCAGGTAGTTTACCATATTTTCAACACTTGCTTAACTTAGTTTTGAAACATTAAGTGGAAACAGATAACTTAGGCAAATTTTATGCAAAATAAATAATTATGAAGTCATAATTAACGATTACATCCCAAAATAATGTCTACTAGCGTGTGAGTGCCAGGAACTGGTGTCACAAGTCTACATGCATCTAGTAGAATAATATCAAGAGAATGAAAGTCTGTCCTACTATTTGAGTAAGTAAAGACAGAAATAACAAAAGAATAGCTCCAAGGTGCTGCTGGAAATCACCAAGAAGAGCAGCTCACCGTGAAGCCTCGACCAGTAAGAACTCAGGAATGAGCTACGGACTGGAACCCAGATGCATCTACCTCAGAACCTGTACAATTAAGTACAGAGCGTAGCATGACTACATAAACAATATGTACCCAGTAAGTATCCTGCCTAATCTCGAAGAAGTAGTGATGATGGGGTTGACTTGACACTTACTAGGGTCCAAACAGTGTATTTAAGTGATAATTTAAAAGAGGACAACAAGTAAGCATGGATAGTAAGAAAATAAATATCGAACCATAATAAACTCCAAATATGTAATGAAGCATCAATTTAAAAGTTTTCAGTTCGATCCTCCAGGATAATTCACAGCTCAACAGTCATAAACAATAATAGGCAAATAGCATGCGCATAGTGGAATAAGGACATCCGACCTGGGCCAACATAATAATAATAATTGTGCACGGCCGAAGGGTCGAACAACTCGAACCATAGATGCATCTATCAATACCCTCCGTGGTATACGACCCGCTCCCATGAGAGTAGGGGAAAGAATCACTTCGCTCGCAGGATATATATTGTGAAGCGGTCGCATGAAAACACAACATCTTTCTTTCAAATATTTTCAAATAAAAATTCCTTTAAAAAATCAAATTCTCGGTTTTCTTAAAAAGAAAGGTGCATACAATGAAGTTACAAAGCATATAACTCAATTTAATGGAATTCACATGGCATGATGTGGGCCTAACTACCCAGACATAACAATAATAGTCACTACGCACGGGCTCTCGTCACTTCGCACGTATGTAGTCCCCCACAACAATGACACATAATCATTTAATTCACCTATGGGGAAAATTCCCTCTTACAAGGTTAGAAAGGAGACTTACCTCGCGTCAAGTCTACTTCCCGGGTCAAGAATGCGCCCGAAACTCAAAATTCGTCGCCCAAGGATTCGAAACTAGTCAAATATTGCACAAATAAATCAATCTATACTCAAAAGTATGAAATTTCCCTATTTAAATGATTATTTCAACCCAAATTGCAAAATCCCGAAATATGCCCCCCGGGCCCACATGCTCGGATTCCGAAAATTCTTGAAGGAAACTACCACCCATGACCTAAGGATCAATATTATATAGTTTTTGTTTGATTCCTCAACGAATTTCTCGGACATTTCCCATTTTTGTCAAAAACCTAGGTTTTAACTCTAACCCATGGTTTCAACTAATTGTGGTGTTAATCTACCTAACAATTCAAGTAATAAGCTAAATTCATAGTAGAAATTACTTACCTCTCAGTATCTAGGTCGAATACCCTCCTTGTATGCTCTCAAAATCGTCCAAGAATGAAGAATAGTGATAAAAAATGGCTAAGTCCATGTTTAAAATGAAGTGCACTGCCTACAGGCTTTTCGCACCTGCTGCTCGGGAACCACACCTGCGACGAAATTCTCGCACCTGCGGATAAGGGGAAGGGGGCATGGTTTCGCACCTGCAGTGGGAAGTCCGCACCTGCGGCTCCGCTTATGCGGAAATGGGCCCGCACCAGCGGAAATTGGCAACTCCCTCAGGAGTCGCACCTGCGAGATTGGGACCGCAGCAGCGGTCTCGCACTTGCGACTAGACCTCCGCAGGTGCAGTCGCACCAGACCTGGTGCACCAGCAGTCATTTTTGGCTGGTTTTGCCTCGCTCGATGCCCGAATGGCATCTAGGCCCACCCGAGACCCCGTCCAAATATACAAACAAGTCCTAAATCATAATACAGACTCGTTCGAGTCTTCAGAATGCCCGAAACAACGCAAAATCTAAAAATCACACCTCAAAACGTATTGGATCAAACTTAAGAACTTCAAGTTTCTGAATTCGCTTTCAACATGCCGAACCATACCTATACAACTCGGAATGACACCAAATTTTGCGAGCAAGTCATAAATGACATAACGAAACTATTCCCGATCTCGGAATTTCGTTCGGACCTCGATAACACAAAAACACGTTCCAAACCTCAATTTGAACTTAAGGACATTCTTATTTCACCATTTGGCACCGAAATGCTCCGGGGTCATCCAAAACCCGTTACGAACACACGCCCAATCCGAAATCATCATACGAACCTACCGGAATCTTCAAAACTCGATTCCGGGTACATTTACTGAAATGTTGTCTGAAGTCAAACTTGGCCTTTAAGGCCAACCTTAAGGAACTACGTTTTCCTATACTACCCCAAACTCCTCCAAACCTCGAACTACCCATCCCCGCAAATCATAAATCAGTAAAAACAACTACATGAAGTCTCATTTAGGGGCATGGGGTCCTAAAACACAAAATAACCGGCCGGGTCGTTATATTCTCCACCTCTTAAACAAACGTTCATCCTCGAATGGGTCGCAAATCATACCTTGAGTGCTGAATAAGTGTGGATATCTGCTCTGCACGTCCTCCTAGGACTCCCAAGTCATCTCCTCGACTGGTTGGCCCCTCCACTGGAACTTTACGTTGGAAACCCTCTTAGACCTCAACTGGCGATCCTGCCTGTCAATGATAACAACTGGCTCCTCCTCGTAACCCAGTCTCTCATATTGCTGAATGGTACTGAAATCTACCACGTGAGATAAGTCGGCGTGATACCTCCGGAGCATGGACACATGAAAGACCGGATGAACCCCTGATAAACTGGGAGGTAAAACAAGCTCATAAGCAACCTCCCAAACTCGTCTCAACACCTCAAATGGGCCTATAAACCTCGGGCTCAACTTGCTCTTCTTCCTAAACCTCATAATACCCTTCATCGGCAAGACTTTCAACAGAACCTTCTCACCCTCCATAAATGATACATCACACGCCTTCTGATTTGCATAACTTCTGTCTGGACTGTGCTATGCAAAGTCTCTCCTGAATCAAATTCGCCTTCTCCAAGGCATCCTTCACCAGATCGGTGCCATATAGCTGAGCCTCGCCAGGATCAAACCACCCGATGGGAGATTGACATCGCCGGCCATACAAGGCCACAAATGGAGCCATCTCAATGCTTGACTAATAACTATTATTATAAGAAAACTTGACTAAAGGCAAGAACTGGTCCCACTACCCTCCAAAGTCAATCACACATGCTCTGAGCATGTCCTCCAGTATCTGAACTGTCTGCTCCGACTGCCCGTCGGTCTGAGGATGGAATTTTGTGCTGAGCTCTACCCGGGTCCCTAACTCACTCTGTACGGCTCTCCAGAAGTGCGAGGTGAACTGAGGACCTCGATATGATATAATGGACACAGGCACACCGTGCAATCGAACTATCTCCCGAATGTAGATCTGGGCCAACCTCTCAGAAGTGTAAGTGGTATCTAATGGAATGAAATGTGCCGACTTGGTCAACCTATCCATAATGACCCATACCACATCAACCTTCCGCAAAGTTTGAGACAACCCAACTACGAAGTCCATAGTGATGCGCTCCCATTTCCACTCAGGTATAGGCATCTGCTGAAGTAGGCCTCCTGGCCTCTGTTGTTCATATTTAACCATCTGGCAATTTGGACATCTAGCCACAAACTCCACTACGTCTTTATTCATCCGCCTCCACCAGTAGTGCTGCCTTAGGTCACGATACATCTTTGTAGCACCAGGATGTATAGAATACCGTGAACTGTGAGCCTCCTCTAGAATCCTATCCCTCAGGTCATCAACATTAGGGACACATAAGCGACCTTGAAGTCTCAGAATACCATCCTCGCCAATAGAAACCTCCTTGGCACCACCCTGAACCCTTGTCTCCCGGAGAGCCACCAAGTGCGGATCATCATACTACCGAGTCTTGATCTCCCCCAATAATGAAGATTGAGCCATCACACATGCAAAAACTCGGTTGGGCTAGGAAAGGTCCAACCTCACCATGAGATTAGCCAAGGAATAAATGTCCAAAGCTAGAGGTCTCTCCTCTGCTGAAATGAAAGCCAAACTACCCATACTCTCCGCCTTCCTGCTTAAGGCGTCTGCTACCACGTTCGCCTTGCCCGGATGATAAAGAATGGTGATGTCATAATCTTTCAGCAACTCAAGCCACCTGCGCTGCCTCAAATTGAGATCCCTCTGCTTGAACAAGAGCTAAAAATTGCGGTGGTCTGTACAAACCTCACAAGGCACCCCATACAAGTAACGCCTCCAAATCTTAAGAGCATGAACAATCGCCGCAAACTCCAGATCATGCACAAGGTAATTCTTCTCATGAACTTTCACCTGCTGTGAAGCATATACAATAACTCTCCCCTCCTGTATCAACACATAACCCAAACCAACGCGCGAAGCATCGCAATAAACTGTATACATCCCAGAACTGAAAGGCAACACTAGAACTGGTGCTGAGGTCAATGCTGTCTTGAGCTTCTGAAAGCTCGCCTCACACTCGTCGGACCATCGAATTGGGGCATTCTTCTAGGTCAATCTAGTCAAAGGGGCTGCAATGGATGAAAAACTCTCCACAAATCGGCGATAATAACCCGCTAGACCCAAGAAGCTCCTGATCTCTGTTGCTGAAGTAGCGCGTAGCCAACTCTAAACTACCTCAATCTTCTTAGGATCAACCTTGATACCTTCACCGGATACCACATGCCCCATGAACGCCACAGAGTCCAACCAAAATTCACACTTGGAGAACTTAGCATACAACTTGTGTTCCGTCAAAGTCTAGAGCACAACCCTCAAATGTTGCTCGTGCTCCCCCAGGCTGCGCGAGTAAATCAAAATTTCAGCAATGAAGACGATGACAAAAGAATCAATATAAGGCGTGGAAACCCTGTTCATCAAGTCCATAAATGCTGCTGGGGCATTAGTCAAGCCAAAGGACATCACTAGGAACCCAAAGTGACCATATCTCGTACGAAAGGCAGTCTTCGGAACATCCGAGTCCCGAATCTTCAGCTGATGGTACCCCGATCTCAAGTCAATCTTAGAAAACACCCATGCACCCTGCAACTGGTCAAACAAATCATCGATACACGGCAATGGGTACTTGTTCTTGATGGTGACCTTGTTCAACTGGAAGTAGTCAATACACATCCGCATAGTCCCATCATTCTTCTTCACAAATAACACTGGAGCACCCCAAGGCGATACGCTCGGTCTGGTAAACTCCTTAACTAACAACTCCTCAAGTTGTTCCTGCAATTCCTTCAATTCCTTCGGAGCCATACGATATGGGGGAACATATATGGGCTGGGTGCCTGGAGCTAAGTAAATGCAAAAATCAATGTCACGATTCGGTGGCATTCCTGGAAGGTCTGAAGGGAATACATCATCAAACTCTCAAACTACTGGCACTAAATCAACCGTCGGAGTCTCGGCGGTGGTGTCCCGCACATAAGCAAGATAAGCCAAACAACCCTTCTCAACCATATGTCGAGGCTTCAGAAAGGAAATAACCCGACTAGCGGCACTAACTGAGGAACCTCTCCACTCCAATCTCGGCCACTCGGGCATGGATAGAGTAACAGTCTTGGCATGGCAATCTAGAATGCCATGATAGGGAGACATCCAATCCATGCCCAGGATAACCTCAAAATCAACCATATCAAGCAATAGGAGGTCTGTTCTGGTCTCGAACCCACAAAATGTAACCACACAGGACTGATAAATCTGGTCCAAAACCAGAGAATCGCCCACCGTAGTGGAAACATAAATAGGAGTACCCAAGGACTCACGAGGAATATCCAAGGAATGAGCAAATAAGGCTGATACATATGAATAAGTGGACCCTGGATCGAATAATACCGATGCATCTCTACCGCATACTGAAATAATACCTGAGATCACAGCATATGAGGCCACTGCATCTGATCTGGCCGGGATATCATAGAATCTGGCTGGAGCGCCGGATGCTTGACTTCCACCAGAATAAACAGGAGCTGACTGGGCTCCCCCTGCCTGGCCTCTACCTCTGGGACGACCCCTACCAGCCTGCCCTCTACCTCTAGGTGGCCGAACCGCTGGTTCTGACCTCATAGGCTGGTGACCTTGCTGCACTGCCTTGTCGCGAAGCTTGGGACAATGCCTCTTCATGTAACCTGGATCCCCACACTCATAACAACCTCCCGACACCATGGCCTGCTGCCCTGAAGAAGAACCCTGAATCGCGGGAGGACGGTAGGAACTCTTTGGCATAACATTAAAATAAGGACTGGTAGACCCCTGATGACCAGAATACCTGCCGGAGGAACCCTGAATAGCTAGCGGGCGGTAAGAAATCTCCGACATGGCGTTGAAATAAGGCCTGCTGGGACACCTTGTGGAGGTGGTGGTGGTGCTGAATATGGGGGCCTACTGGGATGGCCCCTACCAAACTGACCTCTGCCCTTAGCTGGAGCACCTCTGAAATCCCCAAAAAATTTGGCCCTCTTATCCTGCTGACCCTGCTCTCTGCTCCTCGATCGATAACCCTCGATCCTGCGAACAATCTCTACCACAAGCTGATAAGGAGTCCCCATCTCCACTTCTCGGGCTATATTGGCCTTAATACCTGGATGCAACCCAGCTACAAATATCTGCACTCTCTCTGCGTCAGTAGGAAGTATCATGAGTGCGTGATGAGACAACTTAGAAAACTTGGCCTCGTAGTCAGTCACCGACATCTGTCCCTGCTCCAGCTGCTCAAACTGATACCGCAGCTCTTCCCTCTCAGAGGGTGGAATATATCTGTCCAGAAATAACTGAGTGAACTTCCCCCAAGTGATGGGAGGGGAATCTGCTGGTCTGCCAAGAATATACGGGCCCTGAAAAGTAGTGAAGTGAACTCCATGAGACTCCAGTATCCTCATGTTGTGCAGTCTGTCCCTGCACCTATCAATAAAGTCCTGTGCATCCTCATGACGCTTACCTCCGTAGACAGAAGGGTGTAATCTAGTCCATCTGTCTAATAACTTCTGCGGATCGCCGTTCGCAACTGGTCTGGGCGTGTACCCGGGGTCTGATATACGGCTGCTGCATGTCCGATGGCCTATGCTGTAGGGGTCTGTGCTCCCCCTCCCGCCTGAAATATGGCCAGATCTACTGAAAATAAACCAGCTTGAGTCATGGTGTCCATGAACAGCATCATACGACCCATGACCTCCTGAAATCCTGGCGCTGTCGTAAAATCCAAATGGGCAGGATCTGCTGCTGATGGGATCCCCTACTAGATCCGCTGGGGGTGCGATTGGTGCAGTACTGGGATGCCCTTGTCACCTACCTCGGGCCGGTGCCCTCCCTCGGCCTCTGCCACAGCCTCAGATGACGGGTGTAGCAGCCTCTCCTGGGTCCAGAACATCAGCTGCTCGCGTCCTCACCATCTGTGAGAGAATAGAAGAGTGAGATTTAGTATACCATCAACTGCCCAATAGAAGGTGAATAAAGAGAGATTTCCTAACACTCTATAGCCTCCCAAAGATAAATACAGACGTCTCCATACCAAACCTCAAGACTCTGTTGGGTTTGCCCGTAACTTGTGAGACCTACGTGAACCTAGAGCTTTGATACCATGTTGTCAGGACCCAAATCCTAACTCAGGTCGCGATGGCGCCCAACACCGCCGTTAGGCAAGCCAACCTTAATTTACTAGTGATTTCAGGTAGTTTACCGAAATATTTTTCAACACTTGCTTAACTTAGTTTTGAGACATTAAGTGGAAACAGATAACTTAGGCAAATTTTATGCAAAATAAATAATCATGAAGTCATAATTAACGATTACATCCCAAAATAAAGTCTATTAGCATGTGAGTGCCGGGAACTAGTGTCACACGTCTACAGGCATCTAGTAGAATAATATCAAGAGAATGAAAGTCTGTCCTACTATCTGAGTAAGTAAAGACAGAAATAAAAAAAGAATAGCTCCAAGGTGCTGCTGGAAATCGCCAAGAAGAGCAACTCACCGTGAAGCCTCGACTAGTAAAAACTCAAGAACAAGCTCCGGACTGGAACCCAGATGCACCTACCTCAGAACCTGTACAATTAAGTACAAAGCGTAGCATGAGTACATAAAAAATATGTACCCAGTAAGTATCCCGCCTTATCTCGAAGAAGTAGTGACGAGAGGTTAACTTGAACTTTACTAGGGTCCAAACAGTGTGTTTAAGTGATAATTTAAAAGAGGACAACAAGTAAGCATGGAGAGTAAGAAAATAAATATCGAACCATAATAAAATCCAAATATGTAATGAAGCATCAATTTACAAGTTTTCAGTTCGATCCTCCAGGATAATTCACAGCTCAACAGTCATAAATAATATCAGGCAAATAGCATGCACATAGTGGAATAAGGACATCCGGCCTGGGCCAACATAATAATAATAATTGTGTACTGCCGAAGGGTCGAACGGATCAAACCATAGATGCATCTATCAATACCCGCCGTGGTGTACGGCCCGCTCCCATGAGAGTAGGGGAAAGAATCGCTCCGCTCGCGGGATATAAATTGCGAAGCGGTCGCATGCAAACACAACATTTTTCTTTCAAATCTTTTCAAATAACAATTCCTTTAAAACATCAAATTCTCGGTTTTCTTAAATACAAAGTTGCATACCATGAAGTTACAAAGCATATCAATCAATTTAATGGAATTCACATGGCATGGTGTGGACCTTACTACCCGGACATAAAAATAATAGTCACTACGCACGTGCTCTCGTCACATCGCACATACGTAGTCCCCCACAACAATGACACATAATCATTTAATTCACCTATGGGGAAAATTCCCTCTTACAAGGTTAGAAAGGAGACTTACCTCGCGTCAAGTCTACTTCCCGGGTCAAGAATGCGCCCGAAACTCCAAATTCGTCGCCCAAGGATTCAAAACTAGTCAAATATTGCATAAATAATAAATCTATACTAAAAAGTATGAAATTTCCCTATTTAAATGATTATTTCAACCCAAATTGCAAAATCACGAAATATGCCCCCCGCGAGGCTTTTCGCACCTGCGGCTCGAGGACCGCACCTGCCTACAGGCTTTTCGCACCTGCGGCTCGAGGACCGCACCTGCGGTCTCGCATCTGTGAGGTAATTCTCGCACCTGCGGATAAGGGGAAGATGGCGTGGTTTCGCACATGTGGTGGGAAGTCCGCACCTGCGGAAAGGGGCCTTCACCAACGAAAATTGGAAACTCCCTCAGGAGTCACACCTGCGAGACTGGGACCGCATGAGCGGTCTCGCACCTGCGACTGGACCTCCGCAGGTGCGGTCACACCAGACGTGGTGCACCAACAGTCATTTTTGGCTGGTTTTGCCTCGCTCGATGTCCGAATAGCATCTGGGCCCACACGAGACCCCGTCCAAATATACCAACAAGTCATAAATCATAATACGGACTCGGTTGAGTCTTCAGAATGCCCGAAAAAATGCAAAATCTAAAAATCACACCTCAAAACGTATTGGATCAAACTTAAGAACTTCAAGTTTCTGAATTCGCTTTCAACATGCCGAACCATACCTATACTACTCGGAATGACAGCAAATTTTGCGAGCAAGTCATAAATGACATAAAGAAACTATTCCCGATCTCGGAATTCCGTTCGGACCTCAATAACACAAAAACATGTTCCAAACCTCAATTTGAACTTAAGGACATTCTTATTTCACCATTTGGCGCCGAAACGCTCCCAGTTCATCCTAAACCCGTTCCGAACACACGCCCTGGTCCGAAATTATCATACTAACCTACCGGAATCTTCAAAACTTGATTCCGGGGTCGTTTACTGAAAATGTTGACTCAAGTCAAACTTGGACCCTTTAAGGCCAACCTTAAGGAACTAAGTGTTCCTATACTACCCCAAACTCCTCCAAACCTCGAACCACCCATCCCCGCAAATCATAAATCAGTAAAAGTAACTACGAGAAGTCTCATTTAGGGGCACGGGGTCCTAAAAAACAAAACGACCGGTTGGATCGTTACACTTAGCCTCATGCAAATGATTGAGACATGGCTTAGTCTCATGTAAAGAGAAGGCAGTGCTTAGCCTCATGCAAATGGAGAGGCAGGTCTTAGCCTCATGCAAGGATTGAGACATGGCTTAGTCTCGTACAAAGAGAAGGCAGTGCTTAGCCTTATACACATAGAGAGGCAGGGCTTAGACTCATAAAAATGATTTGAGACAGGGCTTAGTCTCATGCAAAGAGAAGGTAGTGCTTAGCCTTATACAAATAAGGAGGCAGGGCTTATCCTCATACAAATTACTAGAGACAGGGCTTCGTCTCATGCAAAGAGAAGGCAGTTCTTATCCTTATGCAAATAGGGAGGCCGGTCTTAGCCTCATACAAATGATTTGAGACAGGTCTTAGTCTCATGCAAAGAGAAGACAGTGCTTAGCCTCATCTAAGTAGAGAGGTAGGGCTTAGCCTCATGCAAGGAGAAGGGTAAGAGTGAAGTATTCTTAGCTGACAATGTGTTTCATGCATAGCGATTGTGTCGTTGCGATGGTGTTTATCACGATGATATCGTCCTGCATCCAAAGAAAATTTGTGAGTTTTTGCGGGGGAGATTGTTGATACCCCATTTTTCCCATATATATTTTCAAAATAATGCATGAGCATCAATTAGTATTTTTTCATAATTTTCTGTAATTTTAAAAGATTTTAAATTAATTTATTCCATCATTTTATTATCTAAATAATTACTAATTACATCACGAATGATTTTAGAATAATTTTATTGCTTAATTTTATCATTTTATATTTATATTAAGCTTTAATTATTTTTATGCATAATTACATTTACATCTTTAGGTTATAATTGCGATAACATTGCAATAATAGCCCATGCATGCATAATTACTTTTTTTTTTTTTACACGAAAATGACTTTTTATATTTTTATAACATTAAGTAATTATTTTAAATCATTTTCATACACAAATAGCATATTTCATCATTTATTAATTATTTTGTTAAATTGAGTGGGTATTTAAAATATAGCCCTTTTAATTAATTTTCAGACCCCAGCCCAATAACTATCAGCCCAATTATCCCAAACCCAATAAACCAATATCCAAAACCCACCCTAGCCTAGAAATAATCCCGGCCGTTGATCTCAGAAGATCAACGGTGCAGGGCACCCTTTCCTTTTTTAATTACACAAACCTCCTAATCCTACCCCCATTTTTCTGAATCCGCCATCCTTCAATCCCCTTCCCTCCTCTCTTCTCTCTCACCCCCCTTCTAACCCTACCCCGCCGACACTTATATCTGTTTAACCAAAGAATTAGACCATTTGACTAAAGATATTTTTAAGATAAACATGGGTTACTGATAATCAAAGAAATAGAAAAAAATAAATAACAATCAATATTGCGGAAATATAGAAAAGCGAAGTCAATTATATTCGAGAATCAGATGCCTTTGCAAGCTGTATTCCCCTCCCTTATATAGGAGATTCCTATAGCGTACAACTCTTGCTATGGTTGCTCATTAATGACTAATTATGACATTAATGAGGCGTTACAAAGGATAACGGTAATTGGGGTACGGTTACATAACATTCGAGTAATCAATTGTGGGTCTTTGAATCTGCCGGTAGCTTTGTCTAGATTCATTATGACTGTGCCTCTCCCTTGTTTTGATCAAGTTGAGTTTCCCGTGGCTGATAAGCTCGAGGGTTTACTGAATCGGGCCTTTTTGTTTCGTACTTCTTCAAAGAATCACATCCAATTGTCACGTTTTCCTGTGTCCACGTGACTGCCTGAGTTGTCAAAAGCTAGATTACGTGTGAAACTCTTTTTTACCAGTACAGATAGTCGCCCCACTTACCATATATTTAACGATTAATATTTGGTAAGTGGATATTCATTTATGGCGGAAATATTTCCACCGCTTTTCCTCGAATCATTGTATCCTTCTATGCACCATAAGCGTCGTTTGTCAATTCCATTTAATGCTCATACCACGTGTCCTTTTCGGATTGGTTATGCATTTACTCGGCACCTTTTAGGGATTTTTGCGGCTGTGCCAGTCCCGAAGTGACATCTTCAATTATGACTTTTCATCATTATTTTTCTTTTTTTCCATGTTTGACGGTTGTCCTCAAGTATAAATACCTTTCTTCTTTTCTTTGCTTCCACGAAACACTTTTCTAACTTTGTGTTTTGTAAAGAACTTTCTTCTTGCCTTTGTAAACATGTCTTCTTCAAACCAACCTCAGGGAGTAATAGATATTGAAAATTTAATGCCATCTTCTGCTCCGACTAGGAGTCGGAGGGGTGGTAGACTTAGAAGTTTAGTATCCACTCCTTCGAGGGGCTCCTCTTCTTATCAAATAGTTCCTTCTCCTTCCACTAGATCTCTAGTTTCTTCGAGGTTTAGGGTTTCTAGGTCTTTGTCTAGAGGTAGAGGTGAACGCCTTCGTGAACCTGGAGTTGATGAAATTTTCCCTGCTGAGTTTGTTTTTTGCTAGGGATAGTCAAGTTATTGTAGACCAATCTTCTTCTCTTGAAAGTGTCGAAAGGTATTCAACCCTTATAACTGAGGGTCATATTTCCCTTGTTCGTAGGGAGTGCTTTTGGAGGCCTGATTTCCCTGTCTATATTCTGAATAGTAATCAAAGAATTACGTCTCACAAGACGGGATATTCTTTTGTTTATACGTACCCTTTCACTCTAGGGTTTAGACCCCCCATTGACCCAGTCATAATTGAATTTTGTCATTTTTTCAATATCTTCTTAGGACAAGATGGTCCGCTTGTGTGGCGAGTTGTCGCATGTCTTAGGGGTTTGGCTTCTTTAGCCTCGGTTCCTTTTACTTTCAACCATATTATTCATCTCTACTCTCCTACCTTATTTCGTGAAGGGGTTTTACTCTGACTGCTAGATGCAAAAGATTGCTGGTAACCCCTGGAGATGATAAGGATAGGGGTAGGTACCTCCGGTATGTTGCTGTACCCACTGTTGGTTTAGTGGGTGAAGAAAATCTTCCCTTCCCTAAGAAGTGGAATCGTGCACGTGAGTAGTCTTTAGCTCACATTTATCTACTTTTCCTCGTTTTGACTTGAGATGTTATTAACACCATATCCGTTTCTTCTTCTTTCAGCAATCATGAATACTGTTGAAAATGTCTCTAGTATTCGTGATTGGGTAGTAAAATTGTTGTCTGTTGCTCCTTTATAAGAGATATCTTGGAAGTACCTCGCTGGGAGGTATGGTTGGTATGTAAAGAACCATGGTAAGAGAAGATCTTGTCCTTTCTTCTTTCCTTACTCGAGTCTATTCTTTCTTTGTCGTTTAACTTTTTCCCTTTTAAGAGGGTTCTCTACTCGTGGGGTGTCTATTTCATCTATCCCGAAGATGTCTTTGGCTCAGGCCCAATAAATTATTGTCAGTTGATCTTCCTCGAAGAGGAAGATCGGCGAGTCTTGTTCCGTAGAAGAATAAGAAGGTGCTTTAGTATACAAGCCACAGAGAAGGCGGGTAGTTTCAGATGATGAACTTACACCCTTGACCTTGCCTTCCATGACTGTGGTTGATCCCTCTATCCTTGATGATGTTTCACATTCCCCTATTCATGAGGGTGTTGATCTTTCTCCTGACGATGTCCCCTTGGCTGCTATCTTTCCTGCTTCTTTGAGAGAAGCTGTCTCGTCTGTTCCTTTGGCTATTTCGGCTTCTGCTGTTGCTTTTCCCATAACTTTTTTGACTATTCAACCCTCCGCGCCTGCTACTTTGCCCGTGGCTTCTCCAGCTCCTCAACCCTCCGCGCCTGTTGCTGTTTCATCTTTGCCTGCTTCCATGCCTTCCGTTAGGGAAGTAGGGTCTTCCAGCAGAGAGATGTGGCAGATGGTAATAGCGGTTCCAGCTGAGGGGAATCTTTTCAAGAAAACGGGTGAGCCTGAAGTGTGGCTCAAGCCTTTGATAGGTCCCTCTGAGAAAGCCAAGCTAGCCAGCCACGGTGCTCTTACATGGGCCAATGATGTCGTGCATACTTCTTTGAAGGTATGATGCAAGTTATCCTCTTTCATTTTCGTATATGAAATGTACCATATCTGACTAGTTTATTTCTTGTAGATTAACTTTATAGGCATGGAGCTTATGAACAGGATTTCAAACACAGACCAGGAGACAAAAGAGTTGTAGGCCGATGTTGATAATTGGAAAGCACAATATGATAGCCTAAGGATTGACAATGATGTTTTAGAAGAGGAAAGGAGTACCTTGAAGCGGCAGATGAGACTCATGGCAACAGAACTGGCAGTAGAGAAGGCTTCTTCCAGTCAGGATGATAAAGACAAGAGTGTTCTAGAGTTTTAGTTCGCTGAGCAACTGTCCCGTGCCTCAGAGGAGATAAGAGACTTGAAAAACTTGTTGGGGCAGAAGGAGGAATGCTTAGGCGAGCTCGTGAAATCACTCACTCGTACTCAAGAGGACCTTCGTAAGGCTTTAGATAAAGCTCAAACTCTAGAGGAGTCGATTGTACCGTTAAGGGTCGCCCATGAAGCCGCGGAAGCGGAGAAGGACGGATTGAGAGCTGAGCGTCAAGTATGGTAAAAGGATTATGAAGATCTTGAAGAGGTGGCTGATGTTGATGTGAGCTGGGCGTACATGAATTCTCGCCTTGACACATTGATGGAAATGAGTCAAGAGGGTTTCGACCTTAGTACTGAAATAGCTAAAACTAAGGAAGCCATGGAGAAGGCTCAACAAAGTCATAACCTTTCTTCACCTGATGGTGAGACTCCAGCCGCTCATGCCTCTTCATCCCTAGTTGCTCCCGCTCCTTCTGCCAGTGAAGTCAACCCTTCTCTTTGAAGAAGTTTAGTTGGTTTATCCCCCCCATTTTTTTTCTTTGTCCCAATTGGTGGTTACTGTATTGGTAAAAAAGGGTTTTACACGTAAGCCAACTTTTGACAACTCAGCCAGTCACGTGGACACAGGAAAACACGACAACTGGATGTGATTCTTTAAAGAGGTACGGAACAAAGAGGCACCATTCAGTAAACCCTCAAGCTTATCAGCCACGAGAAACTCAACCTGATCAAAAAAGGGGAGAGGCACGGTCAGAATGAATCTAGACAAAGCTACCAGCAGATTCAAAGACCCACAATTGATTAGTCGAACATTATGTGACCGTACCCCAATTACCATTATCTTTTGTAACGCCTCATTAATGCCATAATTAGTCATTAATGAGCAACCATAGCAAGAGTTGTACGTTATAAGAATCTCCTATATAAGGGAGGGGAATACAACTTGTAAAGGCATCTGATTCTCGAATATAATTGACTCCGCTTTTCTATTTCTGCAATATTGTCTGTTATTCATTTTTCTCTATTTCCTTGATTATCAGTAACCCATGTTCATCTTAAAAATATCTTTAGTCAAAGGGTCTAATTCTTTAGTTAAACAAATTGGTTCCGTTACCGGGAATCTGATAATCTTTGTTTGCTTTTCAAGTGATATCCTCTGAACTATGTCAAACTCCAACGACAACAACCAGCAAAGGAGTGGAACCCCAGTTCCATCGCCTTCAGGAACCCCACGTGGTTCAAGGGAACAATCCCTAGAAAGATCCAATAACAACAATGGTGATAATGATCAAACTGTGGAACAAGATCGTGTAAAGCAAATGATTGCAGAGTATGTGAGCCAAGCTTTGCAAGAATTTTTGAGAGGATTACCGACAGCGTTAGCTACACCGCCGACGCCACCCCCAATAACACCATCACCATGGAAAATCATCAATCTGGGTTGGATAACTCAGGAAGAGGAGATACTCCTAATGAATCTCTCGAAACGAGACCAGGTATATCTAATAACTCAGAATTACAAAATTTACTGCTAACCATGCAGAAACAGATGAAGGAGCAGAACGATCGCATCGAACAAATTCCTGGAGTACCACCTATCATCAAAGGTATTGATGTTGATAGATATTCTTAACAACCTTAGAAGCCAAGTTGGACACCCTTGCCTATACCCAAAAAGTTTAAAATTCCCGACGTTCCCAAATATGATGGAACAACTGACCCACGTGACCATGTGACTGCTTTCACTACTGGGGTAAAAGGCAACGACTTAACAAAACAAGAGATTGAATCAGTCCTTGTCAAAAAATTTGGGGAAACACTTACCAAAGGGGCCCTAACCTGGTATTCTCTTCTCCCTGAAAATTCTGTTGACTCTTTTGCCGAGCTTGTAGATTTGTTTATAAAAGCACACTCTGGTGCACAAAAAGTTGAGAAGAGAATGAAAGACATATTCAAAATAAAACAAGGAGACACGGAACTACTCCTGAGTTTGTAGACATGTTTCAACGAGAAAGAATGCAATTACCCAGGGTGCCTAATAATTGGGCAGCCATGGCATTTGCAAGCTACCTAAACGATAAAAGCTCAGAAGCCACGAGATAAATTAAGGAAAGTCAGAGAATTCCCCGCTATAACATGGAATGATGTATATAACAGGTACAGTACTAAACTCAGAATAGAAGAAGATATCATTGCTCGCTCGAGAGATGAAAATCATTCCATATCCAGACGTCCTGCAGATAGAAGATCAGGTAAAAATAGGTACGATCCTTACTTAGGACCCTCGGGATGCGATATTCACACCAGGTTTGAAAACACTAGGTCGGACTATAGATCACAAGGAAGAGATGTAGTCTCATCCTCGTCTAGATCCAGAAAAGATCGAGATGAACGACCTAGAGGTAATACTCAAATTGGGGATCATACCTTTAATGTAAGTACTACTGAACTTGTCTCAATATTGAGGAACATGGGAGACAAGGTTAAGTGGCCCAAAGAGATGCAATCAAATCCAAGTAGAAGGAACCCAGATCACTGGTGTGAATTCCACAATGATCATGGGCACAAAACTGCGGATTGCATATTTTTACAAGGTGAAGTAGAGAATTTATTGAAACAGGGCTATTTAACAGAGTTGTTTAGGGATAAAGGTAAATATACATATATGAGGAACAGACAGAAGCCCCCAAATCCTCCTTCTCCAAAACGAACCGTCAACGTGATACACGGAGGTTAAGAAGCAAATGGAGTGATCTGAAAAACAACCACAAAGTTCACAATTACACATGGGAAACGGGCTTGTGCAAATATTGAAGAAGACGATATAACCTTCGATGATGCAGATATCGGCGGATTAATGCTTCCGAACAATGATGCTCTGGTAATATCTTTACTTATTCATGACACTAACGTAAAAAGAATCTTGATTGATCCAGTTAGTTCAGTCAACATCATTTTGCTAAGAGTCGTGGAAGAAATGCTACTGGGGAATCAAGTAATCCCCAGGGCACGAGCCATATCAGGGT
The DNA here is from genome assembly GCA_005239525.1 of Nicotiana knightiana. NCBI lineage: Eukaryota > Viridiplantae > Streptophyta > Magnoliopsida > Solanales > Solanaceae > Nicotiana > Nicotiana knightiana. The sequence continues at coordinate 30,875 of ML392335.1, forward strand.
TTGATAACTCTATGGTTATAACAAAAGGAGAAATTGAGCTTGGTACTTATGCTAATGGGGGGATCAAAAGTACCAGGTTCCAAGCCATCGATACTGACATGGCTTATAACGTGATCGTGGGAAGGCCATGGATCCACGACATGAAAGCTATACCTTCCACGTTGCATCAGGTAATTAAATTCCCCTCTAAATGGGGGATTCAACAAATCAAAGACAGTCAGAAGACCGCAAGAAATATAAACTCTATGGTACACTACAACAAGAAAATAGAGGTGGAAGAATTACGAGATAAGGGAATCTCCCAAGCAAGTAACGCCGCCCAAACATGCATGGAAGAAATTACTACCCAAATAGGTACGGAAGGTATTATTGCTGAAACATGTATGAAAGAAAATACTTATAAGAAGGAGAATCAAGTTATCCAAGTTACCACGGAAGGTGTACTATACCACATAGATACAGATTCCAGACCGGATGTCATTCATGAACCGGAGGAAGATGAGCACATCAAAACAACTGCGGAGGAGCTCGAAGCTGTTCCATTATCTGAACAAAAGCCTGAGCAGAAAGTGTATATAGGCACGAGGCTAGGCCCCGCTCGAAGAGGTAAGTTAATTGATTATTTAAAGGCTAACGCAGACTGCTTTGCGTGGTCCCACTCACATATGACAGGCATCCCACCAGAAGTGATGACTCATAAACTAAATGAAGATCTATCCTTCGTACCTGTTAAGCAGAAGAAAAGAAAGCAAGGACCATTCAAGAACCAAGTGATCGACGAAGAGGTACAGAAACTCTTGAAGATTGGTTCGATACGAGAGGTAACGTACCCTAACTGGNCCTTCGTACCTGTTAAGCAGAAGAAAAAAAAGCAAGGACCATTCAAGAACCAAGTGATCGACGAAGAGGTACAAAAACTTTTGAAGATTGGTTCGATACGAGAGGTAACGAACCCTAACTAGCTAGAAAACACCGTGGTAGTACCTAAAAAGAATGGCAAGTGGAGAGTATGCGTAGATTATACTAACTCAAAATAAAGATGCCCCAAAAATTCATTCCCATTACCATATATAGATCAGATGATTGATGCCACAGCAGGTCATGAATTATTGAGCTTCTTAGATGCATATTCTGGTTATAATCAGATTAAAATGAATCCCTCAGATGAGGAAAAAACTTCCTTCATTACAAACAGGGGGACTTACTGTTATAAAGTTATGCCTTTTGGCTTGACAAACACTAGAGCCACCTATCAAAGGTTAGTGACGAAAATGTTCCAAGAACATCTTGGAAATACGATGGAAGTCTATATTGATGATATGTTGGTAAAATCAACACAAGCACAAGACCATTTCCAGCATCTCTCTACTGCTTTTGATATTTTANGTTCAAAGACTAACAAAGAGAATAACAGCTTTAGGAAGGTTTATTTCTAAGTCTTCCAAAAAAAGTTTTAAATTCTTCTCAGTTTTCAAAAAGTAGAATCAGTTCGAATGGACTGAACAATGTCAGCAAGCCCTCAAGAATCTGAAGATTTATCTATCGAAACCACCACTGCTTTCAAAGCCGAAAGAAGGGGAGAGATTGTACATTTACCTGGCTGTCTCAGAAATTGATGTAAGTGCAGTACTGGTAAGAGAAGAAAAAGGTAAATAATCACCTATCTATTATGTAAGTAAAACTTTGCTAGATGTTTAGACTAGATATCCACATCTGGAAAAGTTAGTCTTAGCTTTAGTAATGGCATCTAGAAAATTACGACCATATTTTCAATGCCACCCAATCACCGTTGTGACCTCATATCCTTTAAAAAATATTCCGTATAAACATAAATTGTCAGGAAGATTAGCCAAGTGGGCCATAGAATTAAGTGAGCGTGAAATAATCTATCAGCCTAGGACTGCAATTAAGTCTCAAATACAGGCTGATTTTATTGCTGACTTTAATAATAGCATTATACCTGAAGTAGAAAAACATTTACAACTCTTTAACGGTCCTAATCCAGGCATATGGACCTTGTTCACCGATGGTTCTTCAAATATAAAAGGTTTCGGCTTAGTCATAGTCTTAATATCACCCACAAGTGAAAAGACACGGCAAGCTATCAAGTGTTATCCTATAACTAACAATGAAGCATAGTACGAAGTAGTTATTGCAGGCTTGAACTCGCACAGGAGCTCTCAATCGAGCAAATTGTGATCAACAACGACTCCTAACTGGTAGTAAATCACATACATGGGACTTACATCGCTCGAGAGACTAGAAGGCAACAGTATCTTGAAAAAGCATGAGAGCTCGTGAGAAAATTCAAAACATGGAAGGTAATGCAAATACCTAGAGAGGAAAATGCAGAAGCTGATGCATTAGCTAACCTCGTAGCAGTCACAGAAGTTAAAAACAAAGACAATGCAATTGTTGTCCAACTATTTCATTCAATAATAGATCAGGACAGGAATGAGGTAACTTTCAACAACTTAACCTGGGACTGGAGAAAAGAAATCTTAATTTTTTGCAGAATGGAACCGTACTTGAAGATAGGAAAGCAGGCACTTCGCCGTAAAGCTGCACCGGTACTGCCTTATTTACAACTCACTTTATCCTAAGATGTTCGGAGGACCCCTAGCTAAATGCTTCGGACCTAACCAAACGGAATTTGTGATGAAAGAAGTCCACGAAGGACATTGTGGAAATCACTCAGGGGCGAGATCCTTAGTGAAAACCCTAATCAGAGCTGGATACTATTGGCCTAAGATGGAAGAAGAAGCCGAGAACTTTGTATCCAAATGTGACAGGTGCCAAAGGTTTGCCAATAACATGCATCGACCAGCGGAATTATTGCATCCAATAATATCCCTATGGCCTTTCATGAAATGGGGTATGGACATAATGGGACCTCTTCCCACATCTAAAGGACAGGTATGGTTTTTACTCGTGCTAACCGACTATTTTACAAAATGGGTAGAGGCAGAAGCGTTCAAACAAGTGCGAGAAAAGGAAGTTAAAAGCTTCTTATGGAGAAACATAATATGCCGATTTGGAATACCAAAGGAAATCGTGTGCGATAATGGCCCACAATTCATAAGCTCGTAAATCACAGAATTCTTCGAATGTTGGCAAATCAAGAGGATCACTTCAACGCCATACCACCCCGTGGCTAATGCTCAAGCTGAGTCACCGAATAAGGTCATCATCAACAATCTAAAGAAGTGGCTGGATAAAGACAAAGGAAACTGACCTGATGAGTTACCAGCGGTGCTATGGGTATACAAAACAACTTCAAAAATAGCCACGGGAGAAACTCTGTTCGCACTTGTTTATGGCTCAGAAGCCTTAATACTTGTGGAGATTGGCGAACCAAGCATAAGGTTCTCAACAACCATGGAGGGAGAAAACGACGATGAATTGAGGACCAACCTGGAACTGCTCGAACCACAGAGAGAAGCATCATTGATATGGATGGCAGCTCAAAAACAAATCATAAAGCGTTATTACAACCGTAAAGCTCATCTCAGGTACTTCAAGATTCGGCACTTCGTCCTCAAAAAAGTCTTTCATTCAACAAAAGAAGCAGGTGCAGGAAAGCTAAATCCAAACTGGGAAGGACCTTACAAAATCCGAGGCATAACTGGGAAAGGCGCCCATGAGTTGGAAGCTATGGACGGCAGAGTTGTACCAACAAGATGGAACGCCATCCACCTAAAGAAGTATTACTTCTAAAGGAAAAGAATACCCCCGTTAGGTATCACACGTTCGATTTTATTTTGAACATTTAAAATTTTACTAACTTTTTTAGATGATAGGCATAAAGCTAACCCATCACCAGATGATGATATTAGACCTGCAAAGACGCGAGAAAATAACACAATTCCCGGTCTAGGGTTACACTTTCTGATGGAAGGCTAAGACGAAGCAAATAAGACTATCAGAAAGTCAAAAGCTCGATCCTGAAGACCCATCTACCCAACGAGACAAGTGACACGAGCAGAATTGAAAGAAATCAAAAGAGCCATCCAAATGCAAAGCCTAATGCGAAAAGCAAAAACCTTCGAACATGTTCAGGTTGAAAGGCAAAATATTAGTCACGAGAAAGAAATGTACATCTTTATACTTATTCAAAGCCGTTGTAACAAAAACAGTTAGGGGTAAAAGATCATCATCAATGTACTCATTCAAAAAAGAGTTCTCAAATAAAACAATTATGGATGAAAGATCTAAATCCTTGTATTTGTTCAAGAAACTATTATCAAATAAAAATAGTTACGAATAAGAAAACATTTCCCTCGTACTTATTAGAAAACTGTTTCCAAAACAGTTGCGGGTAAAAACCCCAATCTTTATAAAAACTGTTACTAGTAAAAAACAGTTGTTTCCTTGTATTAATATCGAAAAACTGTTACATATGAAAAATAAAAATACAAGAGTACATCAAGTCTGTTAAAGAAAAATAGTTGCAAACATGAGTTTTAGACGATAACCAAACACATGTAAAATGTCATGGGAGTTCAAACAACAAACTTTCCTTGGAAACATTCTTAAACATGTGTAAAATTCCTATCACTCTATTGCATTATCATGAAGTTGAGACGTCTTCTTCATGTCAATTATAGAGGGCCCTCTTCCATAAACTATGCCTATTACAAAAAGGCACACATTTAATATGACACCGTGCCTATTACAAAAAGGTACGAGTAGTCTAAAGTATTCCAAATGCAAAACTCGGAGGTAAAACTAAAACCTCGAAAAATGAAGCATGCAAAAGACTTAAAGAGTGAAACAGAAACTCAACAAAACTCGAACTAACATTAATATATTAAAACGGCTAAAACTAAGTATTAACTTATACTTAGCCGTATAAAATTTTTTATATACATTGTGGTGCCCCTAAGTTGTCATTTGGGGACTTTAAGGAAATCTAAATTTACCCCCGATGGGAGTGGGGGTAACCACCAATTGATACAAAAAGAAAAAAGAAGGGGGGGATGAAGTAACTAAATTTCTTCAAGGGAGGGGTTGACTTCACTGGAAGAAGGAGCGAGAGCAACTAGGGATGAAGAGGCATGAGCGACTGGAATCTCACCATCAGGTGAAGAGAGGTTATGACCTTGTTGAGCCTTCTCCATGGCTTCCTTAGTTTTAGCTATTTCAGCACTAAGGTCAAAACCCTCTTGACTCATTTCCATCAATGTGTCAAGGCGAGAATTCATGTACACCTAGATCACATCGACGACAGCCACCTCTTCAAGAACTTCATAATCCTTTGCCCATACTTGAAGCTCAGCTCTCAATCTATCCTTCTCCGCTTCCGCAACTTCATGGGCGGCCCTTAACGGTACAATTGACTCCTCTAAAGTTTGAGCTTTGTCTAAATCCTTACGAAGGTCTTCTTGAGTACGAGTGAGTGATTGCACGAGCTCGTCTGAGTATTCCTCCTTCTGACCCAACAAGCTTTTCAAGTCTCTAATCTCCTCTGAGGCACGGGACAACTGGCAAATCAAACGGATCACTTTAACGCCATACCACCCCGTGGCTATTGGTCAAGCTGAGTCAACGAATATGGTCATCATCAACAATCTAAAGAAGCAACTGGATAAAGCCAAAGGAAACTGGCCTGATGAGTTACCAACGGTACTATGGGCATACAGAACAACTTCAAAATAGCCACAGGAGAAACTCCGTTCGCACTTATCTATGGCTCAGAAGCCTTAATACCTGTGGAGATTGGCGAACCAAGCACAAGGTTCACAACAGCCATTAAGGAAGCAAACAACGACGAATTAAGGACCAATCTGGACCTGCTCGAACCACGGAGAGAAGCAGCACTGATATAGATGGTAGCTTAAAAGCAAATCATAGAGCGTTATTACAATCGTAAGGCTCATCTCAGGTACTTCAATATTGGGGACTTCGTCCTCAAAAAAGTCTTTCAATCAACGAAAGAAGCAGGCGCATGAAAGCTAAATCCAAAGTGGGAAGGACCCTACAAGATCCGAGGCATAGCTGGGAAAGGCGCCTATGAGTTGGAAGCTATGGACGGCAGAGTTCTACCAACAAGCTGGACCGCCATCCACCTAAAGAAGTATTACTTCTAAGGAAAAGAAATACCCCTGGTCAGGTATCACACGTTCGATTTTATTTTAACATTTAAAAATTTTACTAACTTTTTTAGATGATAGGCATAAAGCTAACCCATCATCAGATGATTATATTAGACCTGCAAAGATGCGAGGAAATAACATAATTCTCGGTCTAGGGTTACACTTTCTGATGGACGTTTTAAAGGGTTAAGAAGTCATCATCTAAAACACTATATACCTTCGAGTCCGGAATGTTTTTCCTTTTTAGGAAAAGGACCACAAGGAAGGAATAATCAAGTGCTTGAGATATCATTCTTCAAAGCTCAAACAGTTGGGGGACTAATCAGTATGGAATGCTAAGACGAAGCAAAGCAGACTATTAGAAATTCAAAAGCTCGAGCCTTAAGACCCATCTATCCAACAAGATAAGTGATACGAGCAGAATCGAAAGAGATCAAAAGAGTCATCGAAATACAAAGCCTAATGCAAAAATGAAAAAGAAAACCTCGAACATGTTCAGGCTGAAAGCCAAAATATTAGTCACGAGGAAGAAATGTATACTTATTCAAAACCGTTGTAACAAAAACAGTTAGGGATAAAAGATCATCATCATTTGTACTTACTTAAAAAACTGTTATCAAATAAAACAGTTACGAATGGAAGATCAAAATCCATGTATTTGTTCAGAAAACTGTTGTCAAATAAAATAGTTATGGATGAAAATGCATTTTCCTCGTACTTATTATAAAACTGTTATCAATAAAAACAGTTGCGGGTAGAAACCCCAATCTTTATAAAAATTGTTACTAGTGAAAAACAGTTGTTCCCTTGTATTAATATCGAAAAACTGTTACCTATGAAAAACAATTACGAAATACAAGGGTATATCAAATCTGTTAAACAAAAACAGTTGCAACATGAGTTTTAGACGATAATCAAACACATGTAAAATGTCGTGGAAGTTCAAACAAAAAACTCTCCTTGGAAACATTATTAAACATGTGTAAAATTCCTATCACTCTATTGCATTACCATGAAGTTGAGACGTCTTCTTCATGTCAATTAAAAAGGGCCCTCTTCCATAAATTATGCCTACTACAAAAAGGCACATATTTAATATGACACCGTGCCTATTATGAAAAGGTACGAGTAATCTAAAGCATTCTATATGCAAAAATTCAGAGGTAAAACCAAAACCTCGAAAAATGAAGCATGCAAAAGACTTAAAGAGTGAAACAGAAACTCAACGAAAGTCATGCTAGCATTAATATATTAAAACGGCTAAGTAAAAAACTAAATATTAACTTATACTTAGCCGTATAAAATTTTTATATACATTATGGTGCCCCTAAGTTGTCATATTGGTACTTTAAAGAAATCCAAATTTACCTCCGATGGGACTGGGGGTAACCACCAATTGATACAAAGAGAAAAAAAGGGGGGGGGGGTGAACCAAATAAATTTCTTCAAGAGAGGGGTTGACTTCACCGGTAGAAGGAGCGAGAGCAACAAGGGATGAAGAGGCACGAGCGGCTGGAATCTCACCATTAGGTGAAGAGAGGTTATGACCTTGTTGAGCCTTCTCCATGGCTTCCTTAGTTTTAGCTATTTCAGCACTAAGGTCTAAACCCTCTTGACTCATTTCCGTCAATGTGTCAAGGCGTGAATTCATATACGCCCAGCTCACATCAACATCATCCACCTCTTCAAGATCTTCATAATCCCATGCCCATACTTGAAGCTCAGCTCTCAATCCGTCCTTCTCCGCTTCAGCAGCTTCATGGGCGGCCCTTAACGGTACAATCAACTCCTCCAGAGTTTGAAATTTATCTAAAGCCTTACGAAGGTCCTCTTGAGTATGAGTGAGTGATTGCAGGAGCTCGCCTGATATTCCTCCTTCTACCCCAACAAGTTTTTCAAGTCTCTAATCTCCTCTGAGGCGCGGGACAGCTGCTCAGCAGATGAGGACTCCAGAACACTCTTGTCTTTATCAGCCTGACTAGAAGAAAACTTCTCTACTGCCAGTTCTTCCGCCATGAGCCTCATCTGCCGCTTCAAGGTACTCCTTTACTCTTCTAAGGCATGCATTTCAATCCTTAGGCTATCATACCGTGCTTTCCAATTATCAGCATCGGCCTGCAACTCTTTTGTCTCCTGGTCCGTATTTGAGATCCTCTTCATAAGCTCCATGCCTATAAGATTAATCTACAAGAAATAAATGAATTAGATATGATAAATTTCATATACGAAAATGAAAGAGGATAACCTGCATCATACCTTCAAAGAAGTATGCACAACTTCATTGGCCCATGTAAGAGCACTGTGGCTGGCTAGCTTGGATTTCTCAGTAGGACCTATCAAAGACTTGAGCCACACTTCGGGCTCACCCGTTTTCTTGAAAAGATTCCCCTCAGCTGGAACCTCTATTACCACCTGCCGCATCTCTCTGCTAGAAGACCCTACTTCCCTAATGGAAGGCATGGAAGCAGGCAGAGATGAAACAGCAACAGGCACAGAGGGTTGAGGAGCTGGAGAAGCCACGGGAAAAACAATAGGCACAGAGGGTTGAAGAGTTGAGTAATCCACGGGCAAAGTAATAGCAGAAGCCGTAATAGCCAAAAGAGCAGATGAGACAGCCTTTCTTAAAGAAGCAGGAAAGACAGCAGCCAATGGGAGATCATCAGGAGTAAGGTCAAAACTTTCATGGAACAGGTAATCTACAGACTTATGAATGGGGGAATGTGAAACATCTTCAAAGGTATAGGGCTCAACCACAGACATGGAAGGCAAGGTCATGGGTGTAAATTCATCATCTGAAACCACCCACCTTCTCCTTGGCCTGTGTACTAAAGCACCCTCTTCTTCAACTTCTACGGAACGAGACTCACCAATCTTCCTCTTCGAGGAAGACGAACCAACAATAATCTCTTAGGCCTGAGCCAAAGACATCTTCGGTATAAATGAAGTAGATATCCCACGGGCAGAGAACCTTATCAAAAGGGAAAAAAGTTAAGCGACAAAGAAAGAAGAGACTCGAGTAAGGAAAGAAGCAAGAACAAAAGCTTCACTTACCGTGGGTCTTTACATGCCAACCATACCTCCCAGCGAGGTACTTCCAAGATCTCTCTTCTAAAGGAGCAACAGACAACAATTTTTCTACCCAATCACGGATACTGGAGACATTCTCAACAGTATCCATGATTGATGAGAGAAGAAGAAACAGATATGGTGTTAGTAAAATATCTCAAGTCAGAACGAGGAAAAGTAAATAGATGTGAGATAAAACATACTCACGTGCACGATTCCACTTCTCAGGGAAGGGAAGATTTTCTTCACCCACTAAACCAACAGTGGGTACAACAACATACCGGAGGTACCAACCCCTATCCTTATCATCTCCAGGGGTTACCAACACTCTTTTGCTCCTAGCAGTCAGACTAAAAACCCCTTCACGAAACAAGGTAGGAGAGTAGAGATGAATAAGATGGTTGAAATTAAAAGGAACTGAGGCTAAAGAAGCTAAACTCCTAAGACATGCGACAACTTGCCACACAAGCGGACCAACTTGTCCTAAGTAGATATTGAAAAAACGGAAAAATTCAATTATGACTGGGTCAATGGGAGGTCTAAAGCCTAAAGTAAAAAGGTACGTATAAACAAAAGAATATCCCGTCTTGTAAGACGTTATTCTTTGATTACTATTCGGAATGTAGACAGGGAAATCAGGCCTCCAAAAACACTCCCTACAAACAAGGGAAATCTAACCCTCAATTATAAGGGTTGGATACCTTTCGACACTCCCAAGGGAAGAAGATTGGTCTACAAGAACTTTATTATCTCTTGCAAAGACAAACTCAGCAGGAACAATTTCATCAACTCCAGGTTCGCGAAGGCGTTCACCTCTACCTCTAGACAAAGACTAAGAAGCCCTAAACCTCGAAGAAACTAGAGACCTAGCGGAAGGAGAGGGAACTATCTGAGAAGAAGAGGAGCCTCTCGAAGGAGTGGATCCTAGACTCCTAAGTCTACCACCCCTGAGACTCCTAATCGGAGCAAAAGATGGTGTTAAATTTTCAATATCTATTACTCCCTGAGGTTGATTTGAAGAAGACATGTTTACAAAGGCAAGAAGTAAGTTCTTTACAAAAGACAAAGTTAGAAAGTTTCTCGTGGAAGCAAAGAAAAGAAGAAAGGTATTTATACTTGAGGACAACCGTCAAACATGGAAAAAAAAGAAAAATAATGATGAAAATTCATAATTGAAGGTGTCACTTCGGGACTGACATAGCCGCTAAAAGCCCTAAAAGGTGTTGAGTAAATGCAGAACCAATCTGAGAAGGACACGTGGTATGAGAATTAAATGGAAGTGACAAACGATGCCTATGTTTCAGATAAGGATACAATGTTTTGAGGTAAAGCGGAGACAAAATATTCCCCCCCATAAATGAGTATCCACTTACCAAATATTAATCGATAAATATATGGTAAGTGGGGGGACTATCTGTATTGGTAAAAAAGAGTTTCACACGTAAGCCAACTCTTGACAACTCAGCCAGTTATGTGGACACAGGAGAACGTGACAGCTGGATGTGATTCTTTGAAGAGGTACGGAACAAAGAGGCACTATTCAATAAACCCTCTAGCTCATCAGCCACGGGAAAATCAACCTGATCAAAACAGGGAAGAGACACGGTAAGAATGAATCTGGACAAAGCTACAGGCAGATTCAAGAACCCACAATTGATTACTCGTACGTTATGTAACCATACCCCAATTACCGTTATCCTTTGTAACGCCCCATTAATGTCATAATTAGTCATTAATGGGCAATCATAGCAAGAGTTGTACGTTATGTCAAGGAATCTTTTATATAAGGGAGGGGAATACAGCTTGTAGGGGCATCTGATTCTCGAATACAATCTAGTTTGCTTTTCTATATTTCTGCAATATTGTCTATTATTCATTTTTCTCTATTTCCTTGATTATCAGTAATCCGTGTTCATCCTAGAAATAACTTTAGTCAAAGGATCTTGTTCTTTGGTTAAACAATAGGCATGGAGCTCATGAAGAGGGTTTCTAATGCGGAGCAGGAAATAAAAGAGTGGCAGGCTGAAGCGGGTAACTAGAATGGGCAATATGACAGTCTAAGGATCGACATGGAAGCCTTAGAAGAAGAAAAACGCACATTGGAGTGACATATGAGAGTCACGGCAGCGGAGTTGGCAGTGGAGAAGACTTCTTTCAACCAGGCGGACAAAGACAAGAGCATCCTTGAGTCTTCATTTGCCGAACAGTTGTCCCGTGCCTCAGAAGAAGCTAGGAGTTTAAAAGCTTTACTAGAATAGAAAGAAGAGTACTCAGGCGACCTTGTGCAGTCTATGACTCAGACCCAGGAGGATCTTCGCAATGCCTTGGACAAAATTCAATTCATGGAGAGGTCTGTTGCACCTTTAAGGGCCGCAAAAGATGCTATTGAGGCTGAGAGGGACGGGCTAAGAGCTGAGATCATGATATGGGAGAATGATTACCAAGCTCTTGAAGAGGCGACATCTGTCGGTGTTTGTTGGGCATACATGAATTCTCGCCTTGACACATTGACGGAAATGAGTCAAAGGGGGTTTCGACCTTAATGATGAAATAGATAAAATCAAAGAAGCCACGGAGAAGTATCAACAAGGTCAGAATATCTCTTCACCTGAAGGTGAGGCTCCTGCTGCTCAAGTCCCCTCGTCTCCAGCTGTTCCTGCTCCCTTTGCCGGTGAAGAAGTCAATCCCCCTCCTCAAGACAATTAAGATGTTGGTTCTCCTACTTTTTTTATTTGATTGGTGGTTACCCCCAGCTCCATCAGGGGTAAGTTTGGATATTTTAAAGTCCCCAACTGACAACTTAAGGGCACCTTAATGTACATACAATATATACGACTAAGTACTTAGTTTCTAATTATCCGTTTTAACATATCAATGCAAAATGTGACTTTTGTTATTGAATTTCTGTTCTACTCTTTAAGTCTTTTGCATGCTTTATTTTTCGAGGTTTTAGTTTTACCTCTGAGTTTTTCATATAGAATGCTTTAGATTACTCACACCTTTTCGTAATAGGCACGGTGTCATATAAAATGTGTGCCTTTTTNAACATTTTACATGTGTTTGATTATCGGCTAAAACTCATGTTGCAACTGTTTTCTTTTAACAAATTTGATATATGTATTTCGTAACTGTTTTTCGTATGTAACCATTTTTTCGAGTTAATACAAGAGAGAAACTGTTTTTCGTTCGTAACAGTTTTTATTCAAGTTGGGGTTTTCACCCCTAACTATTTTTGTTGACAACAGTTTACAATAAGCATGAGGGAAATGCTCTTACATCCGTAACTGTTTTATTTGATAACAGTTTTTGAACAAGTACAAGGATTTTGATCTTTCATCTATAACTATTTTATTTGATAACAATTTTCTATATGAGTACAAAGATTTCGTAACTGTTTTTAGTTATAACAGTTTTGAATGAGTACAATGATGATGATCTTTTATCCATAACTGTTTTTGGTTACAACAGTATTTCTTTTGAATAAGTACAAAGATGCGCATTTCTTCCTCATATATAACATTTTGCCTTTTAACCTGAACATGTTCGAAGGTTTTTTGGATTAGGCTTTGTGTTTGAGTCTTTGGCTCTTTCGATTTTGCTCGTATCACTTGACTTGTTGGGTAGATGGATCTTTAGGCTCGAGCTTTGACTTTTTGATAGTCTTTTTTGCTTCGTCTTTGCCTTCCATACTGTATAGTCCCCCAAGTGTTTGAGCTTTGAAGAATGAAATCTCGAGCACTTTACTATTCCTTCCTTGTGGTCCTTTTTCCTGAAAAGGAAAAACATATGGGACTCAAAGGTATATAGTTTTTAGATGATGACTGCTTAACCCTTTAAAACGTCCACCAGAAAGTGTAACCCTAGACCGGGAATTTAGTTACTTCCTCGCGTCTTTGCAGGTCTAATATCATCATCTGGTGATGGGTTAGCTTTATGCCTATCATCTAAAAAGGTTAGTAAAATTTTAAATTTTCAAAATAAAATCGAACGTGTGATACCTGGCCGGGGATACTTCTTTTCCGTAGAAGTAGCACTTCTTCAAGTGGATGGCATTCCAACTTGTTGGTAGGATTCTGCCGTCCATAGCTTCCAGCTCGTAGGCGCCCTTCCCAGCTATGCCTCGGAATTTGTGGGGTCCTTCCCATTTTGGACTTAGCTTTCCTGCGCCTGCTTATTTTATTGATTGAAAGATTATTTTGAGGATGAATTCCCCAATCTTGAAGTATCTGAGATGAGCTTTACGGTTGTAATAATGCTCTATGATTTGTTTTTGAGCTGCCATCCGTATTAGAGCTGCTTCTCACCGTGGTTCGAGCAGGTCCATATTGGTCTTTAATTTGTCGTCGTTTGCTTCCTCCGTGGCTGTTGTAAACCTTATTCTTGGTTCGCCAATCTCCACAGGTATTAAGGCTTCTAAGCCATAGACAAGTGCGAACGGAGTTTCTCCCGTGGCTGTTTTGAAGTTTTTCTGTATGCCCATAGTACCGCTGGTAACTCATCATGCCAATTTCCTTTGGCTATATCTAGACGCTTCTTTAGATTGTTGATGATGACTTTATTCATTGACTCATCTTGAAAATTAGCCACAGGGTGGTATGGCGTTGAAGTGATCCGTTTGATTTTCCAGCTTTCGAAGATGTCACGACCCAAAATCCAACACAAGTCGTGATGGCGCCCAACACCGGAGTCAGGCAAGCCAATCGTTGTTACTAGTGAGATTATCCTTATTTAACATACCAACCCCACATATTCCGAAAGTTTTAAGCTTAGATCATTTAAATAAAAGCGGAAACATTAACCGACTTAATTGAATACAACCACGATGATCATGATCCAATATATATACAGTCCCAAAATAAAGAGTCTACTATGTGCGTGCCAGGAACTAGTGTCACAAGTCAACAGGCGAACTTGGTAGAATATACAAAAGATTATACAAACTGTACTGCTATCTGAGAGAAGTAGACAAAAATGAACAAAAGATAACTCCATAGCACTGCTGAGAATCGCCAAGGGAAGAAGCTCACCGTGGAGTCAGGTCCAGATTATACGTCTGCTGAGAATTTCTACTTGAATTTGTAGCAATAAATAGGTAATTCACCAATTTCTCAAGAACCCTAAATTATTACCCAATTCTTGACTTTTCAATGATTTAGTAGTTAATTTAGCTAGAAGATCATTGAATTAAACTACTGTTGAAGTGGAAAGTAACTTACCTTGTTAGTAGCTAGGTTGTGGTGTGCTCTCCCCAAGCTCACAGGACTCTAATGGTGAAGGAAAATGAATGAACGGGGTGAAATCCGAGTTTCAAATAATATATACTACCTGGCCTACAGGGATTCCGCACCTGCGGCTCGGGGACCGCACCTGCGGTCTCGCGCCTTCGAGCTGGGGATCGCACTTGCGGAACTGGACGGGAAGGGCTGGGTTTGCACCTGCGGAGGGATGACCGCACTAGCGGTTCCACTACTGTGGAATTCTATCCTCACCTGGGGTCGCACCTGCGATTCTTGGGACCGCAGGAACGGTCCCGCATATGCGACTGGGCAACCGCACCTGCGGTCATACCAGATCAGGTGCACCAGGAGCTATTTTTGCTGGTTTTTAGCCCCGATGGGTGCCCGGGAGGCCCCTGGACCCACCCGAGCCCTCGTCCAAATATACCAACAAGTCCCAAATCATAATACGGACTCGCTCAAGCCTTCAGAACACCCAAAACAACGCTAAACTCAAAATCACACCTCAAAACCCCAAGAACCAAACTTTGGAACTTTAAGTTTCCTAGACTTTGCTAACAACGCGCCGAACCGACCTATACTACTCGGAATGACACCAAATTTTGCAGGCAAGTCATAAATGACATAACAGAACTATTCCCGATCTCAGAATTCCGTTCGGACCTCAATAATACAAAAACACGTCCAAAATCACAATAGGAACCTAAGGAACTTCTTATTTCAATATTGGGTGCTGAAACGCTCCCGGATCATCAGAAACCCATTTCGAACATACGCCCAGGTCCAAAATCATCACACGAAGCTACCGGAATCGACAAAACTCGATTCCGAGGTCATTTACCCAAAATGTTGACCGAAGTCAAACTTGACCTTAAAGGCCAACCTTAAGGAACCAATTGTTCCTGTGGCACTCTAAACACCTCCGAATCACGAACCACTAGTTACCGCAAGTCATAAATCATAAAAAGCCGCTATGAGAAGTTTCATTTAGGGGAACAGGGTTCGATAACGAAAAAT
This sequence comes from Nicotiana knightiana, assembly GCA_005239525.1. Lineage (NCBI taxonomy): Eukaryota > Viridiplantae > Streptophyta > Magnoliopsida > Solanales > Solanaceae > Nicotiana > Nicotiana knightiana. Next base: position 46,290 of record ML392335.1, read on the forward strand.
GACCGGTCGGGTCGTTACATTCTCCACCTCTTAAACAAACGTTCTTCTTCGAACGGGTCTAGAATCATACCTGAAGTGCTGAATATGTGTGGATATCTACTCCGCATGTCCTCCTCAGACTCCCAGGTCGCCTCCTCAACTAGATGTCCCTTCCACTGGACCTTTACTGAAGAAACTCTGTTAGACCTCAACTGGGGGTCATGTCTATCAATAATAGCAACTGGCTCCTCCTCGTAGCCCAACCTCTCATCCAACTGAATAGTGTTGAAATCAACCACGTGAGAGAAGTCGGCGTGGTACCTCCGGAGCATGGACACATGAAAAACTGGATGAACTCCTGATAAACTAGGAGGCAAGGCTAGCTCATAAGCAACCTCCTCAACTCGCCTCAACACCTCGAATGGACCTATAAACCTCGGGCTCAACTTGACCTTCTTCCCAAACCTCATAATACCCTTGATAGGCGAGAATTTCAACATGACCCTTTCTCCTTCCATAAGCGATACATCACGCGCCCTCTGATCCGCGTAACTCTTCTGTCTGGACTGTGCTGTACGGAGCCTCTCCTGAATCAACTTCACATTCTCCAAGGCATCCCTCACCAGGTCAGTGCCATATAACTTAGCCTCGCCAGGCTCAAACCACCCGATAGGAGAACGACAACGCCGACCATACAAAGCATCAAATGGTGCCATCTCAATGATGGACTGATAACTATTACTGTAAGCAAACTCGGCCAAAGGCAAGAACTGGTCCCACTGACCTCCGAAGTCAATCACACATGCCCTGAGCATGTCCTTCAATATCTGAACTATACGCTCCGACTGACCATCATTCTGAGGGTGAAATGCTGTGTTGAGGTCTATCTGGGTGCCCATCTCACTATGCAATTCTCTCCAGAAGTGCGAGGTGAACTGAGGACCTCGATCTGATACAATGGCACCAACACAACATGCAACCGGACTATCTCCCGAATGTAGATCTGGGCCAACCTCTCAGAAGTATGTGTAGTAGCTACTGGAATAAAATGCGCCGATTTGGTCAATCTATCCACAATGACCCAAATCGCATCAAACTTTCGCAAAGTCTGAGGCAACCCAACCACGAAATCCATAGCGATGCGTTCCCATTTCCACTCAGGAATGGGCATCTGCTGAAGTAGGCCTTCTAGCCTCTAGTGCTCATACTTCACATGCTGGTAATTAAGACAACTAGTCACATAATCCACAATGTCCTTCTTCATCCGCCTCCACCATAAATGCTGCTTCAAGTCACGATACATCTTCGTAGCACCAGGATGAATATAATACCGAGAATTGTGTGCCTCCTCTAGAATCCTCTCCCTCAGGCCATCAACATCAGGAACACATAAGTGACCCTAAAGTCTCAGAACACCATCCTTGCCAATAGTAGCCTCCTTGGCCCTTCCCTGAACCACTGTCTCCCGAAGCTCTGCTAAGCACGGATCATAGAACTGCCGGGCCTTAATCTTCCCCAATAACGAAGAATGAGCAACCACATGTGCTAAAACTGGACGAGGCTCTGAAAGGTCTAACCTCATTAGGCGATTGGCCAAGGACTGAATGTCCAAGGCTAGAGGTCTCTCCTCTGCTGCAATATAAGGCAAGCTATCCATACTCTCCCCCTTCCTGCTCAAAGCATCTGCTACCACATTTGCCTTGCCCGGGTGATAAAGAATGGTGACATCATAATCTTTAAACAACTCAAGCCATCTTCGCTGCCTCAAATTAAGATCCTTCTGCTTGAACAAGTTCTGCAAGCTACGGTGGTCTGTATAAACCTCACAGGACACTCCATACAAGTAGTGCCTCCAAATCTTAAGAGCGTGAACAATCACCACCAACTCCAGATCGTGCACAGGGTAATTCTTCTCATGAACCTTCAGCTGGCGCAAAGAATAAGCAATAACTCTCCCCTCCTGCATCAACACACACCCCAAGCCAACGCGTGAAGCATCGCAATATACTTGTGTACATCCCAGAACCGGAAGGCAATACTAGAACTGGTGCTGAGGTCAATGCTGTCTTGAGCGTCTGAAATCTCGCCTCACACTCGTCAGACCATCGAAACAGGGCATTCTTCTGAGTCAATCTAGTCAATGGAGCTGCAGTATAAGAGAAACCCTCTACAAATCGGCGATAATAGCCTGCTAGGCCCAAAAAGCTCCTGATCTATAGCTGAAGTAGTACGCGACCAACTCTGAACTGCCTCGATCTTCTGAGGATCAACCTTAATACCCTCTCCAGATACCACATGCCCCAAAAATGCCATGGAATCCAACCAAAACTCACACTTGAAGAACTTATCATATAGCTTCTACTCTCGCAAAGTCTGGAGCACAACTCTCAAATGCTGCTCGTGCTCCCCTATTCTACGTGAGTAAATCAAAATGTCATCAATGAAGACAATGACAAAGGAATCAATATACGGCCTGAATACCCTATTCATCAAGTCCATGAATGCTGCTGGGGCATTAGTCAAGCCAAAGAACATCACCAGGAACTCATAATGGCCATACCTCGTATAAAAAGCAGTCTTCGAAACATCTGAAGCCCGAACCCTCAACTGATGATACCCCGATCGCAAATCAATTATAGAAAACACACGAGAAACCTACAACTGGTCAAACAAATCATCGATGTGCGGCAAGGGATACTTGTTCTTAATTGTAACCTTGTTCAACTGGCGGTAATCAATACACATCCACATAGAACCATATTTATTCTTCACAAATAAAATTGGAGCACCCCACGGTGATACACTCGGTCTGATGAACCCCTTATCTAACAACTCCTCATGCTGCTCCTTCAACCCCTTCAACTCTTTCGGAGCCATACAATACAGAGGAATAGATATAGGCTGGGTGTCTGGAGCTAAATTAATGCAGAAATCAATATCAAGGTCTGGAGGCATGCCTGGGAGGTCTAAAGCAAATACATCAGCAAACTCACGGACAACTAGCACTGAATCGATAGTCGGGGACTTGGCGATGGTGTCCCACACATAAGCAAGATAGGCCAGACAACCCTTCTCGATCATATGTCGAGCCTTCATGAATGAAATAACCCGGCTGGCTGCACTAACTGAAGAACCCCTCCACTCCATCCTAGGCGACTCGGGCATGGCTAAAGTAACTGTCTTGGCATGGAAATAAAGCACGGCATGATAAGGAGATATCCAATCCATGCCTAGAATAACCTCAAAATCAACCATGTCGAGCAATAAAAGGTCAGCTCTGGTCTCGAACCCATAGAAGGTGATCACACAAGACTGATACACCTGGTCTACCACCATAGAATCGCCCGCAGGGGTGGAAACATATATAGGAGATCCCAAGGACTCACGGGAAACATCCAGAAAATGAGAAAATAGGGCTGAAACGTATGAATACGTGGATCCTGGGTCAAACAATACTGAAGCCTCTCTACCACATACTGAGATAATACTTGTGATCACGGCGTCTGAGGCCAGTGCATCTGATCTTGCCGAAATAACATAGAACCTAGTTGAAGCACCTAAAGACTAAGCCCCACCGGAGTGAACATGAGCTGCCTAACCTCCCCCTGACTGTCCTCCACCTCTTAAACGACCCCTGCCGACCTGTCCCTCACCTCTAGGTGGCCGAACTGCTGGTGCTGAACTCATAAGATGATAACCCTGCTGCATTGTCTTGTGATGCGAGACTAAATTGTATAGTTTAACACGTGATATACCTTACATTTTATGCGCATTAATGATAAAATTACACTTGTTATGTGCTTAATGGAGTTTATTTTATGTGTAGGTGAATTGGAAATGGAAACGGAGCTAAAGGGATGCAAATACGTCGAAAATACGCAAAAGGAGACGCCCGGGCGATAGCCGGGCGTTTGC
>ML392335.1:51825-118727 GCA_005239525.1 Nicotiana knightiana
GATTAATTAAGCTATAAGAAGTATCGGAGAAAGAATTCACCAACGGGGGAAACCATAACCTTAGACCTTTAATATTATTGTTTACATTAAATTGTTAATTAATTGTTAATTTATTATTTTGTTAGTAGAATTAGTTAAACAACACAAGTTGATATTTAAAAGTCTTAATAAAATTGATTAAACATCAGTTTAGTATTTAATAAATTCAACTGATACGTTCAATTCCTCGTGGGATCGACTTTGGGCTTAATACCCCAGATTTATATTTGTAACGCCCGTTTAGTCTTTATAGAAGACATAGTTGAGCGTGATCATCTTGCCCCAAAACCTGGGACAAGCCCTCCTCACATGTATCAGATCCCCGCACTCGTAACATCTCACAGGTGACATATCCTGTTGTCCCGAAGAAGAAGAATCCTGAATGGCCGAAGAGCGATGTGAACCCTTAAGCATAACACTGAAATAGGAACTGAAGGATCTCTGGCGACTGGAGTAACCACTAGGAGAACTCTGAATAGCTGGAGGATGGTAGGAGTTCTCTGGCATGGCACTGAACTGGGGCCTAACTGGAACACCTCGGGGAGGTGGTGGAGGTGAAGAATATAAAGGCCTGCTGGGCTGACAACTGCTATACTGACCCCTTCCCCTAGCTGGGGCGCCTCTAAAATCTCCAGAGAATCTGGCCCTCTTATCCTGACGCCCCTGCTCCCTGCTCCTCGACTGATAACCCTCGATCCTGCGAGCAATCTCCACTGCGAGCTGATAAGGGGTACCCATCTCTACCTCTCGTGCCATGGTGGATCTAATACCTGGATGCAACCCTGCTACAAACCTCCGCACTCTCTCAGCATCGATGGGTAATATTGTAAGTGCATGGCATGACAACTCTGAAAATCTGGCCTCATAAATCTATCACGGACATCTGCCCCTGCTCTAACCGCTCAAATTGACCCCGCAGCTCTTCCCTCTTAGGGGATGGAATATATCTGTTCAAGAACATCTGCGTTAACTGCTCCCAAGTGACAATAGGAGAATCTGCTGGCCTGCTGAGAATATAAGACTGCCACCACTTGCGAGCTCTGCCCTCTAACTGGAATGTGGTGAAATCCACTTCATGGGACGCTAGTATCCCCATGTTGTGCAGTCTATCCCTGCACCTATCAATGAAATCCTGGGCATCCTCACCTCGCTCACCCTCGAAGACTGGAGGGTGCAATCAAGTCTCTCTGTCTAACATCTTCTGCTGATTGCCATCTGCAGCTGGTCTGGGCTTCGGAGCTGCTACTACAGGCTGGGTACCACCCATGGGCAGTGTACTCGGGGTGTGATGTAATGTTGCTGTCAGTCCTGCGGCCTGGGCAGTAGGGGTCTGGGCTCCCCCACCCGCTGAGAAGGGGCAGGATCTGCTGGAAATAAACCAGCCTGGGACATAGTGTCCATAAATCTCATCATACGGCCCATAACTGCCTGGAAGCCTGACGCCGTCATAAAGTCTACTGGTGCAGGACCTGCTAGAGGCACCTCATCCTGCTCCTATATAATAGGGTCCTCTAGTGGCGGGACCGGAATAGCTCTGGGACGCCCTCATTCCCTACCACGGGCCGGTGCCCTCCCCCGGCCTCTGCCGGGGAGGGGGGGAAGTAGCGGCCCTTCCCGGGTCTGGAACATTAGATGCGTGCGTCCCTACCATCTGTGAGAGAATAGAAGAATGAATTTAATAAAGCATCGACTGCACGATAGAATAAGAACAAAGAGAGGTTTCCTAACACCCTATAGCCTCCTGAAGATAAGTACAAACATCTCCGTACCGATCCGCAAGACTCTACTGGGTTTACCCGTGACTCGTGAGACTTACGTGAACCTCGTGCTCTGATACCATGTTTTCACAACCCAAAATCCAACACAGGTTGTTATGGCGCCCCAACACCAGAGCCAGGCAAGCCAACAATTGTTTACTAGTGAGATTATCCTTCTTTAACATACCAACACCACATATTCCCAAAGTTTTAAGCTTAGATCATTTAAATAAAAGCGGAAACATTAACCGACTTAATTAAATACAGCCACGATGATCATGATCCAATATATATACAGTCCTAAAATAAAGAGTCTACTATGTGCGTGCCAGGAACTAGTGTCACAAGTCAACAAGCGAACTTAGTAGAATATATAAAAGATTATACAAACTGTACTGTTGTCTGAGAGAAGTAGACAGAAATGAACAAAAGATAACTCCATAGCACTGCTGAGAATCGCAAAGGGAGGAAGCTCACCATGGATTCAGGTCCAGAATATACGTCAAGCTCCGGTCGGGTAACCAGAAGCACCAGCCTCAGAACCTGTACAATTAAGTACAAAAGTGCCGCATGAGTACATAAATATATATGTACCCAGTGAGTATCCCGCCTAACCTCGAAGAGGTAGTAACGAGAGGTCGACATGACACTCACTAACGTCCAACAGTAATAATACAAAATAGGATGTAACAAAATGCAGTAGACATGTGAGACAGTAAGCAGCAGATACCTATCAAATACAGAAATCCAGGAAACTACTGAAAATAAGAAACAATGTGCATTTTCCTTTTCCCCCCAAATATCTGTCAAGTCAATATCAATGGAAACAGTACCAAATAGCCAAGCGCACACAAGGGTAAGACAACCGGCCGGAGTCATAACAAATATCTAGACACTGAATGGATGTAAAGCTTCCCCTGCTTGCGAATCATACCTGTGATTCGGGTGTTGACACATGTATACACAATTACCATAAAGCTTCCCTCGATCGCGAATCATACCTGCGATTCGAGTGCTGACACACTTATGTATAATTACCATAAAGCTTCCCTCGATCGGCAATTCAAGTGCTGACACATTTATACTGCTTTATCATAAAGCTTCCCTCGATCGCGAATCATACCTGCGATTCGAGTTTTGACTCTCATATGTACATATATATACCGACATATCAATAACTTAGTAGGGGCTATACCTGTAACAGGGATTGATCAACTGGGAGTTCAAGTGAAACTTTCCACATTTCTATATCAATTCAAAAGCAATAGGCAGCTCAAAGAACACCCAAAGATACATATAAGGCACATAGAGACATGTTTGTGAGCCCTAAAACTACCCGACATAGCATGATAGTCACCACGTACAGACTCTCATCACTTGTATGCACGTATCCCCCAAAACAATTACACACAACATATATAACACCTATGGGGATAATTCCCTCTTACAAGGTTAGAAAGGAGACTCACCTCGTGTTGAATCTACCCCTCGGACCAAGGATGTGCCGGAACTCCGAACTCTACACCCGAGGACTCGCAACTAGCCAAATATGGTACAATGACATAAATGCATGCTTAAAGTAGGGAAATTATCCTATTTATTCAATAATTCAACATTCTTGAAGAATTCCCAAAATCCAACTCCGGGCCCGCACGCTCGATTTCTGAAAACTCACGGAGGAATCGCTCACCCGAAGCCTAAGGATCGTTAATATATGATTTCTACTTGAATTTATAGCAATAAATGGGTAATTCACCAATTTCTCAACAACTCTATATTATTACCCAATTCTTGACTTTTCAATGATTTAGTAGTTAATTTAGCTAGAAGATCATGAATTATACTAGTGTTGAAGTGGAAAGTAACTACCTTTTCAGTAGCTAGGTTGTGGTGTGCTCTCCCCAAGCTCACAAGACTCTAATGGTGAAGGAAAATGAATGAATGGGGTGAAATCTCGAGTTTCAAAGAATATATACTGCCTGGCGTACAGGGATTCCGCACCTGCGGCTCGGGGACCGCACCTGTGGTCTCGCACCTGCGAGTTGGGGCTCGCACCTGCAGAACTAGACAAGAAGGGGTGGGTTCGCACCTGCGGAGGGATGGCCGCACCAGCGGTTCCGCTCCTGCGACTTCTGTCCGCACTTGCGAGAAAGGGGGTCGCACCTGCGATGCTTGGGACCGCAGGTGCGGGACTGGGCAACTGCACCTGCGGTCACACTAGATCAGGTGCACCAACAACTATTTTTGCTAGTTTTTAGCCCCGTTGGGTGCCCGGGAGGCTCTTGGGCCCACCCGAGCCCTCGTCCAAATATACCAACAAGTCCCAAATCATAATACGGACTCACTCGATCCTTCGAAACACCCAAAACAACGCTAAACTCAAAATCACACCTCAAAACCCCAAGAACCAAACTTAGGAACTTTAAGTTTTCTAGATTTCGCTAACAACGCACCGAACCGACCTGTACTACTCAGAATGACACTAAATTTTGTAGGCAAGTCATAAATGACATAATGGAACTAGTCCCGGTGAATTTTGTTCGGACCTCGATAACACAAAAACACATCCAAAACCACAATAGGAACCTAAGGAACTTCTTATTTTATTGGGCACCGAAATGCTCCCGGGTCATCAGAAACCCATTCCGAACATACGCCCAGTTCCAAAATCATCACACGAAGCTATCGGAACTGACAAAACTTGATTCCGAGGCCGTTTACCCAAAATGTTGACCGAAGTCAAACTTGGCCTTAAAGGCCAGCCATAAGGAACCAATTGTTCCCGTGGCACTCTAAACACCTCCGAATCCCGGACCACCAGTTCCCGCAGTTCATAAATCATAAAAATACACTATGGGAAGTTTCATTTAGGGGAACGGGGTTCGATAGCGAAAAATAACCTGTCGGGTCATTACAGAAGAGTTGTGTGATTTGCGAGCCTATGAATTGTGGGCCATTATCACACACGATCTCCTTTGGTATCCCAAAGCGGATATTATGTTTCGCCATAAGAAGATTTTAGCTTCCTTTTCTCGAACCTATTTGAATGCTTCTGCCTCTACTCATTTTGTAAAATAGTCGGTTAGCACGAGTAAAAACCATACCTGTCCTTTAGCTGTGGGAAAAGGTCCCACTATGTCCATACCCCATTTCATGAAGGGCCATGGGGATATTATTGGATGCATTAATTTCGCTGGTCGATGAATGTTATTGGCAAACCTTTGGCATCTGTCGCATTTGAATGCGAAGTTCTCGGCCTCTTCGACCATATTAGGCCAATAGTATCCAGCTCTAATTAGGGTTTTTACCAAGGATCTTGCCCCTGAGTGATTTCCACAGTGTCCTTCGTGGACTTCTTTCATCACAAACTCCATTTGGTTAGGTCCGAGGCATTTTGCTAGGGGCCCTCCGAACATCTTACGATATAATGAGTTGTGAATGAGGTAGTACCGTGCAACTTTGCAGTGAAGTGCTTGAGCTGTTTTCTTGTCTTCAAGTACGGTGCCATTCTGCAAAAAATTTAAGATTTCGTTTCTCCAATCCCAGGTTAAATTGTTGAAAGTTACCTCATTTCTGTCCTGGTCGATCGTTGAATGGAATAGATGAACGACAATTGCATTGTCTTTGTTTGTTACTTCCGTGACTGCTGCGAGGTTAGCTAATGCATCTACTTCTGCATTTTCCTCTCTAGGTATTTTTATACCTTCCATGTTTTGACTTGTCTCACGAGTTCTCATGCCTTTTCCAGATATTGTTGCATCCGAGTCTCTCAAGCGATGTAAGTCCCCTGCATCTGATTTAATACCAGTTGGGAGTCGCTTTTGATTACGATTTGCTCGATTGAAAGTTCTCGTACGAGTTCTAGTCCTGCAATGACAGCTTCGTACTCTGCTTCATTGTTAGTTTTAGGATAACATTTGATAGCCTGTCGTGTCTTTTCACCCGTGGGTGATATTAAGACTATGCCTAAGCCGACAACTTTTATATTGGAAGAACCATTAGAAAATAGGGTCTATAGACCCGGATTAGCACCGTTAAAGAGTTGTAACTCTTTTTCCACTTCAAGTACAACGCTATTACTAAAGTCAGCGACAAAATCAGCTAAGATTTGAGACTTGATTGCAGTCCTAAGCTGATATATTATTTCATGATCACATAATTCTATGGCCCACATGGCTAATCTTCCTGATAGTTCTTGTTTATGCAGTATGTTTCTTAATGGATACGAGGTCACAACTGTGATTGGATGACATTGAAAGTATGGCCTTAATTTTCTAGATGCCACGATTAGAGCTAAGGCTAACTTTTTTAGATGTGGATATCCAGTTTCAGCATCTAGTAACGACTTGCTTACATAATAAATAGGAGATTGTCTACCTTTATCATCCCTTACCAATACTGCATTTACAACAATTTTCGAGACGGCAAGGTAGATACAACCTCTCCCCCTTCTTTGGCTTTGACATCAGCATAGTTTTGATAGATAAGCCTTTAGGTCTTTGAGAGCCTGTCGACATTCTTCAGTCCATTCGAACCGATTTTTCTTTTTGAGAACTGCAGAGAATTTAAACTTTTCTTGAAGATTTGGAAATAAATCTTCCTAAGGATGAAATTCTTCCCGTTAGTCTTTGAACTTCTTTTTTGTTTATAAGTACACTATGTATTTCTTATATAACTTTAATTTGATCAGGATTTACCTCTATTCCCCTGTTTGATACTAGGAAACCCAAGAATTTACCTGATTCTACGCCAAAAGCGCATGTTTCTGGATTCAGCTTCATATTATACCTGCGTAAAATGTCAAAGGTAATAGAGAGGTGCTGGAAATGGTCTTCCAACCGTGTTGATTTTACCAGCATTTCATCGATATAAACTTCCTTCGTTTTCCCAAAATGTTCCTGGAACATCTTGGTCACTCGCCTTTGATAGGTGGCTCCAGCGTGTTTTAAGCCAAAAGGCATGACTTTATAACAATACGTCCCCCTGTTTGTAATAAAGGAGGTTTTTTCCTCGTATGAGGGATCCATTTTAATCTGATTATAACCAGAATACGCATCTAGAAAGCTTAACAATTCATGACCTGCGGTGGCATCAATCATTTGATCTATATGTGGTAATGGGAATGAATCTTTGGGGCATGCTTTATTTAAGTCAGTATAATCTACGCATACTCTCCATTTGCCATTCTTTTTAGGTACTACCAAAGTGTTAGCTAGCCAGTTAGTACGTTACCTCTTGTATCGAACCAATTTTCAAGAGTTTCTGTACCTCTTCGTCAATCACTTGGTTCTTGAATGGTCCTTGCTGTCTTTTCTTCTGCTTAAAGGTATGAATGATGTATCTTTATTTAGTTTATGAGTCATCACTTCTGGTGGACACCTGTCATATCTGAGTGGGACCATGCAAAGCAATCTGCATTAGCCTTTAAATAATCAATTAACTTACCTCTTCGACAGGGGCTCAGCCTCGTGCCTACATACACTTTCTGTTCACGTTTTTGTTCAAAAAATGGAACAACTTCGAGCTCTTCCGTAGTTTTTTTGATGTGCTCCTCTTCCTCTGGTTCATGAATGATGTCCTGTCTGGAATCTATATCAGTGTGGTCCAGTTTATCTTCCGTGGTGACTTGATTCACCTTTTCGTGAATATATTCTTTCGTATCTGTTTGAACACTTACTTCTTTCGTACCTGTTTGGTCAATGGATTTTTCCGTACCTGTTTGGACGGTAACATCTTCCTGGGAGATTTCCATATCTTCCGATTCTTCTGTCTCTACTTTTTTGTTATTATGCACCATATAATTTATATTTCTAAAGATTTGTTGATCTCCTCTAATCTGTCTGATTCCCCATTCTGAAGGGAATTTTATTACCTGATGCAAGGTAGATGGTACTTCTTTCATGTCGCGGATCCAGGGCCTTCCTATGATTACGTTATAAGTCATGTCAGTATCAACGACTTGGAATTTGGTGTTTTTAATTACTCCCCCGGTATAAGTGCTAAGTTCGATTTCTCCTTTGGTTATCACTATAGAGTTGTTAAACCCTGATATGGCTCGTGCCTTCGGAATCACCTGATTTCCCAAGAGCATTTCTTCCACGACTCTTAGCAAAATAATGTTGACTGAACTACCTGGATCAACGAACACTCTTTTAATGTTAGTTTCATGAATGAGTAAGGATATTATCAGAGCATCGTTGTGGGGGAGCATTAGTCCGCCGAAATCTGCATCATCAAAGGTTATATCATCTGCGTCCGGATTTTCTCGAACCCGCTTTTCGTGTGTAACTGTGACCTTCGAGGCTAATTTGCAAACTATTCCGTTTACTTGCTCTCCTCCATGTATCACATTGACGGTTCATTTTGGAGATGGAGGCTTCGGGGGCTCCTGCCTGTTCTTTATGTATGCCTGTTTACCTTTATCACTGAACAATTCTATTAAATAGCCCTGTTTCAATAATTGTTCTATTTCACCTTGTAAAAACCTGCAATCTGCAGTCTTATGTCCATGATCATTATGGAATTCACACCAGAAATCTGGATTCTTTTTAGTTGGGTTTGACCGTATTTCTTTGGGCCATCGAACCTTATCACCCATATTTCATCTAGATGATGACCTGGTGTTTTCGAACCTGGGACGAGTTTCATGTCCCGATGGTCCCAAGTAAGGATTGTACCTATTTTTACCTAATCTCCTATCTGATTCGGAACGTCTGGATCTGATATGATCTTCATCTTTCGAGCGAGCAATGGTATCTTCTTCTATTCGAAGTTTAGTACTGTACCTATTATAAACATTATTCCACGTTGTAACTGGGAATTATCTCAAGATTTCTTGGAGTCTCCTCGTGGCTTCTGAGCTTTTGTCATTTAGATTACTTGCAAATGCCATGGCTGCCCAATTATCAGGCACCCTTGTTAGTTTCATTCTTTTTCGTTGGAACCTATCTACAAATTCACGGAGTAGTTCCGTGTCTCCTTGCTTTATTTTAAATATGGCATCCATTCTTTTCTCGACTCTTTGCACACATGAGTGTGCTTTTATGAAAGAATCTGCAAGCTCAGCAAAAGAATCGATAGAATTTTCAGGGAGAAGAGAATACCATGTTAGGGCTCCTTTGGTAAGCGTTTCCCCGAATTTTTTGACAAGGACTGATTCAATCTCTTATTGTGTTAAGTCGTTTCCCTTTACTCCGGTGGTAAAAGCAGTCACGTAGTCGTGTGGGTCAGTTGTTCCGTCATACTTAGGAACATCAGGCATTTTAAACTTCTTGGGTATAGGCAACGGTGCTACACTTGGTTTCCAAGGTTGTTGAGAATATCTATCAACATGAATGCCTTTGATAACAGGTGGTACTCCAAGAATTTGCTCGATTCGATCATTTTGTTCCTTCACCTGTTTCTGCAAGGTTAGTAGTAATTTTTGTAATTTAGAGTTATTATTAGTTAGACCTGGTCTCGCTTCGAGAGATTCATTAGGAGTGTCATCCCTTGGTGAGTTTACCAACCCATACTGAGGATTTTCCATGGTGATAGTGTTATTGGGAGGTGGTGTCAGTGATGCAGGTGATGCCGCTGGTAATCCCCTTGAAAATTCTTGCCAAGCTTGGCCCACATACTTTGCAATCATTTGCTTTACCCTATCTTGTTCTACCGTTTGATCATTATTATCATTATTGTTATTTGATCTTTCTGGGGATTGTTCCCTTGAACCACGTGGGGTTCCTAAAGGTGATGGAACCGGGTTCCATTTCTTTGTTGGTTGTTGTCATTGGAGTTCGACATAGTTCAGAGGATATCGCTTGAAAAGCAAACAAAGATTATCAGACTTCCCGGTAACAGAACCAATTTATTTAACCAAATAATTAGATCCTTTGACCAAAGCTATTTTTAGGATGAACACGGGTTTCTGATAATCCAGAAAATAATAATAAATAAAAAGGAGTAAGTAAATAGACAATAATATGATGCACAGAAAATTAAAATGTATTGTATTCGTAGTTCAGATGCCTTTACAAGTTATATTTTCTTCCCGTATATAGAAAATTTCTTAATATAACGTCTACCTCTTACAATGATCGCTCATTAGTGACTAATTATTACATTAATGGGACATTACAAAGAATAACTGTAACTGTTCTGTGAAGGTTGTGTAACGTGTGAGTCATTAATTAAGGATCTCTGAATCTACCCGTAGCTCTGTCCGGATTGATTCTGACTGTGTCTCTTCTTTGTCTCAATCAGGTGAGTTTCTCGTAACTGATTTCCCCGTAGGTTTATTGAGTCGTGCCTCTTTGCTTCGTACCTCTTTATTGAATCATGTCTAGCTGACATGTTTTCCGTGATCCACGTAGCCGGCTGAGTCATCGGGAATTATCATACATGTGAAAATATTTTTTACCAATATGACTTTATTTCAAACCTCAGCATGTTTCTGTTTGATATACGCCTATATGATTCCACTTAGTGACAATGTTAAAATAAGTTATTTCCGATAATGTGAAACCTTATTTGATTTAGTTGTATGTTCCCTGTTCTGAACATTGTTAGATACTGTAAGCATGTAACGTGTGGCCAATTCTGTCTGTTAAGTGTCCTTTTGTGATACTAGTATGAGTAGTTAGTCTGAACAAGTACCAATCTACTTGAACTATGTGCTGAATATAGGTTCTATTTGTTTCCTGGTACAACTCTGTGTAATCTGAATCTGTTTGCTTCTGGAGACAAAACTGTTTTCTAAAATTGTTTCCCTAGGGTCCTTGAGACTCCTCCGAACTCTAACACATTGGGGCTGGTCTTCCAATCATTTACAAACTACTATTTCTCTAAGTAAGGTTATGGTGTGAGCATTGCCCGGGGTCCCTGAGGCCCTTGGGAACTTTGACACACCAGAAGCCCAATTTTGTGTATCATGGATGGACCACATGTATACTTCAAACTTGCTTTGCTTGAAGGCCTGGTTTCCAGGTTAATATTGGGCCTATGAAGGCTCCCTATAGTATAACAAATTTTGCTGTGTAATTTAATCATTATTGGGCTGTAATTATGTAATAATCTTTCTAATAAACAGATCTGGGGTTATTAGTAAAAACTGGGGTTTTTTTATTTCTATATCTTTGTTAAAAAACTCGGGTAGAAATCCTGCCTATAGGTCTATTATGTTGGTTCCTTATGTGCATGTTACTGTTCATTTAGAGATCTTGCCTATATGATGTTTTTCTGACTTTTGTAACTCTAAATCTTCATATCTTTGGCATGTTAGAGACACTGCCTATAGGTCTTTTTTTAATTATGCATTAGAATCCATGTTCATTGGATCTACACATATTTCCAATCTCAACGTGCATTAGTGATCATGTATATAGGATCATATTTGTATGAATTAATAAAAGAATTCATTCCTATACGGATTAAAAAATCAGTTACAACATAGATATCATGCCTATAGGAGATGTAAAAATCAGTTTTCTTCAATTTAGATATCATGTCTATAGGAAATAAACAAATCAGTTTCAACACTTAGAAATCATGCCAATAGGAGTTAATTAATTCTGAAAATTAGAAAGCATGCCAATAGGATCTAAAGAGATAAAATCTATTTTCATGAGTTAAAATCAGTAACTCGCTCAGAAACCATGTTATAGGTCTATAATTAACAATTGTATATGCCATGCTCATAGGATTCTGCTCCGGTTATCACTTAGGCAAACTTGTAGGGTTATTAAGAATTCTGGGTCTAAGAACTATATCCCTTGCTGCTTGAAATTTGCCCAGATTCAGAATTTAATCAAATTAGTAGGCAAGTTAGTAGGTCCCAATGCTCATTTTAATAAACTGGTTTCTTACATTCTGTTTATGCCCATCTAGATATCCTGCCTATAGGATCCTAAATTAATGAAATTTGTTGATTGAACTGCGTGCATTTGTTGTAACTTGTGGAGGTTAACATGAGACCTTATTTGTTCCTTACATGATAGTCCTATTTGAATTTTGTTTGTCGCCTAGATTTTTCTCATTTTAAGCAACATAGGTCAGTCTAGAATTACCTTAAATAGAGGTCCTAAACACCTCCAGGACCATAGGTGAGGGACGGGTAGTGCACGCATAAGGCACGAGTTAGAAGCTACTAGAACACTTAAGTAACAACTGAAAGATAGTAATTGGGTAGTAAAGGAAATGATGACCCGTGCGCTAATACTATGTGTAGCACCCCAACTTGGGGAAAGTTACCAAGTATTGCATGGAAATGATCCTATAGGCTAAAAAACTTAGGACCCTTTTAATTCATGTTTTTATAATAGTTCTCTAAATTGCTTTATTTTCCTTTTAGACTAATTCGCTTAATTAAGCTCGGCCAGGACCCACCGTTTTGAACCTCGAGGGGTGCCTAATACATTCCCCTCAAGGTGATTTCGAGCCCTTACCCGATCTCTGATGATGCAAACTAGTTTCATGAGTTAACTGCTCTAGGTTCCCTAACTCACCTTAATCCGTTAGGTGGCGAATCTTCAAATTCCATAGTCCCATCCCAAAAGGAAGGTAGTTGTCCCAAAAACATCGAAACCCGATTTCGCAAGAAAAAAGAGGGCGTGACAGTATGGCGACTCTACTGGGGATAACCCTTAGGCTCTTACCATAATGAACTTGCTTTTTGTGAATTAGTCTTTAAGCATGCTTTATTCTGTTAATACTTGCGCACCGTTTCCCTTTCCCACTATATGTGAATTTAATTGCCTATTTTCAAGCCTTTATGATTTCCTTTATGGAAATTGACTTGTCTCTTTGTTTTTTTTCTTCTAAAAACGCCTTTTCAATTATTAAATACCACATTTATCATTTTCTAATGTGCAAATACGTGACAACATGCTATTTTCCGTTGTATAAATCATGCTCAACATCATATTCCACTCGTGCGTAATCAATACCATGGCAATGCTTGATGAGTGTTTGCGCTCTTCCTATATATCACCCCTTTGAATTGAGAAAGGCTTATTTGCGGTAAAACTAGTCGATCAGCGGTGCAGTCTACAGTTTCGTGCCTTTCCCCTCAAGTTGTCTGCTTGAGGGTACAAGTCTAGACTTCTATAGAAACCTTACTCTGGTTTATTGTACATGAATCATGGTCAAACCTAGCCTGGGTTAATATGTTGTCCACATAATAACCCTTTAACAAAAGCCTTGTCCAAAAGTCCACCGGGGTTTCCATAATCCCAACGGACGCAACCACGATCTGTGTATTAATTTGGAGAAATAAGCGCCAATATGCTAATCACTGATGTATAAGTAGTCGAATCTGGAAGGGAAAAGGGTCTAACCTTATCTGTTTTGCAGAAAATGAGGCACGAAGGTTCGACATGGTCTATACATACCACCATTGTTTCTAGATTGGTGGGATGATCTTTCATCAAGTGAAAAAAACCATATGAAAAAGTTCCTGGGAAATTTGCCTTCTTTATTGGACATCCAACCAAATAATATGTTGATTGAAGCTACCACAATGTTCTGGAACGGAGAAAGATCCGTGTTTCACTTTGGAAACATATAAATGACCCCTCTCTTGGAAGAAATAGGGGGGTTCGCTGGAATGCCTTGGGACAGTCCCGATTTATTGGTGCCAGAAAATCGTACCGCTAGGGGGTTTCTGAAAATAATGGGTCTGAAAAAGAACAACGATTTGGAGTGCCTGAAGAAATCCTACATACCCTTTGACTATCTCTATGAACGATATGGTCATAACAAATCCTATCATATCTACCATGATGAATTCTCTATCACTTCCTTGGCTTGTATTCACCGCAGGGTTTTTGTGTTCATCATCTGCTTCCTGGGTATAATAGTGTTTCCGGTGTAAGTAGACATAATTCATACCATACTGGCCATGTTAACAAAAACCCCAATGGAGGGGATCGAGGGGCAAACATATACCATTGTTCCTATGATCATAGAAGACATATATCGGTCCTTGGACCGCTGCCAGAAGGGATTCAAACACTTCGAGGGTTTGTAATCTACTTCTACAGTTTTGGTTGTTAGAGCATCTCCAGAGAGGTCAATACCGTCAAGAGTTTCCATGAAAGTCGTGGAATGATCATATAGCTCTCCATCACCCTAAGAGAATGACCAATATCCCAGACAAGTTTGCTCAACCAGAGAGTGCTACAGAATAGGTGCAGTTTTCCGACAACTTGATTGAGGATCAGGTTCAATGGATGTTCAAATGGTTCCTACTGACGAGTTCATCATCAGATCTAGGGATGCTCCGCACTTGGTGTTGATCGGGTTGAGGGGCATATACTCTTATGTTCCCATCAGGGTTATGAGACAAGCAGGCAGGAAACAAGTCATACTGTGGGTCGTTAAAATGAGTCACTACAGGGAGGATTTCCAAGATGATGACAGCCCATACAAATGTGAAGCTCAACATATGTGGAACTTGAAGATTATTGTGGAAAGGGACACCATCGAGCCGAATCGATATCACGCAGGACAAGTGTACTTTTACCCATCATGGTTAGAAGACTGCATAGCAGGAATAGTCGAGCCAGGGGTCGGTCGAGGAAACATAGTCATAGATGAAGCTACTGAAGCACAGGTGAAGCATAATAGACTGCGCAAAAGGGTTCGCGAGTCCGAGGCTGAGCATCTGGGACAACACAAGCCTGATATGGAATTAATCAATTAATGGAAGGAAACGGCTACCAGATCTAATGAAAGGGTAGAATATCTGGAGCAGGGTCTGATGGAGCTGGAAGGGAAGATGAGGAAAAGTGTCATAGACTGCCAGAATGCTGAAGGTACCGAAGGAGGACATCTAGGAAGGGCATACCTGCTGCTGGACATGAGCGACCTGGGGAATCTGATCGATGGATCCAAAAGAATCAAGCCTGGGGAAGGTCCTTCTGGGACCAAGTAGATTAGGTTTATTTGCTTTTCAAATGTAATAAGGCCAAGTGCCATTAGCGACTTATCTTATTTAGTGTCGCTTTAGATTCATTTATTTTACATCAATGAAATGAGGCAATTATTGGCACTGAAGTTCTCCAAATCAACTTGTCACTAGGCCTACCTCAGGCATAACGAGGCTCCCAAATTAGGACGCGAATCTACATTCCCGCACTATGTGTTTAAATAACTTGGAAAACCTCTCCCTCACACTAAACGTCCCAGATATCAACCATCCAAATACCCAAAACCTGGCACTTCCCCAGAATACACCCAACCAACGCCCGCAAAATCCTCCCATACCCCACCAATATACAACCCCTCCTCAAAATCCTTTACTCATACTTACACCTCCTCAACATCAGCATCTCCCGACTCAATATCCGCATACCACTTACCACACTCCTCAGAATACCCCATAGCCTATCCCCGATCCCCAAAATTCAACCAATGATCACCACTATACTCAAACTCCTGGCCTTCACCAAAACAACCCCATATACGTGGAAACCTTACCCCACTCTACTCAACCAATCTGATATACACCAGAATCCACCGAGAAGGACCTGCTAATTAAGAACATGGTAGAGTAGCTCAAGAAACTCACAAGCCGAGTTCAGGGTGTTGAAGAAGGCCAAGGAATCGAAGGTTTGAACTATGAGAATTTGTGCATTCAGCCAGATGCGGAACTGCCGGAGGGTTACAAACCTCATAAGTTTGAAATGTTCGATGGAACCGGTGACCCAAAAGGTACATTTGAGAACCTACTATGACAAGCTCGTAGGATTTGGAAAGGACGAAAAGATTTGCACGAAACTATTCATGAGAAGCCTCACTAGAGACGCCCTATCTTGGTACATAAGTAAATATCCCAAGAAATGGGATAATAGGGTAAGCATGGCATCGGATTTCATGGATAGATTCAGATTCAACACGGAAAATGCACCAGACGTCTTCTATATCCAGAATATCAAGAAGAAGCCCACTGAGACTTTCCGCGAGTATGCTACTCGATGGAGGTTAGAAGCAACGAAAGTCAGGCCGACATTAGATTAAGAGCAGATGAACAAGTTCTTTGTCAGGTCTCAAGATCCACAATATTACGAAAGGTCAATGGTAATCGAGAATCACAAGTTCTCCAATATCATCAAGCTCGGAAAAAGGATCGAGGAAGGTATCAAAAGTGGAATGGTGACAAATTTTGAGGTACTGCAGGCCAGGAATAAAACACTACAATCAGGTGGCATATCAAAGAATAAAGAAGTAGGAACAGTAATGGTTGCCCAAGGCCCAAAAACTCCATTTGTATATCTAACACCTCCACCCACATACCAACCATCACCTTCCAGATATTCCAAACCTGCTACCGCCTACCATACCTATAATTCCTAACCATCCTATTATCAGTCACCTACAACTAGTCCAAACTACCAAAAACCAAGGACTAATTTTGACCGCAAGCCACCCAGTCAATATACCCCTATTGTTGAACTCATCGACCAGTTGTACGAGAGATTGAAAGCTGTTGGTTATTGCACCCCTATTCCTGTTGTGGCAATGGAGGAATTCATCTCTACGGGTCAGTCCAAACAAGACATGTGCGTACCATTCCGATATAAAGGGACACACTATTGACGAGTGCCGCACCTTGAAAGACAAGATCCAAACACTGATTGATAATAAGGTCATATAGGCAAAGGAAATTGCACCTAATGTCCGCAACAATCCCCTCCCAGATCATAGGGGTGGGTGGGTCAATGTGATAGAAACTGATGAAGAATGGGATCCCGAGGGATAAATTGGGCTTATTAGAGAAGGTGATGATCCTAAGAAACCTGCAGTCACGCTCAATCCCATTGTGGTGCAGGTGCAGCCACCAGTTGAAGTTGAGGTAGCCGCATCGGTTCCTTTTGAAGTAGAAGTAACCCCACCTGCAGCAACACTCGCTCCATTTAAGGTGGTGGTCGCCACACCTTTCACCAGTGGAATCCACTTCACGCTTCAGTTCCAATGTTGTACCTTGGGATTATGAAGCCGAGGCTAGAAGAAAAGGAAGGTCGAAGATGGAAGAATCCTGTGCTGCACAAGGAATGACTAGAACAGGAAGGGTTTATACACCTGAACATTTGGGAGAAGTCATTAAGCAAGCTTCCAGTAAACTCCCTTATTAAGACTGGTCCAGATGACCTCTGGAGGAAGGTACAAGCAAGGGAGTATTCTGTTTTGGATCATCTGAATAATACTCCCGCCCAGATATCCATCTTATCGTTGCTGCAAAATTTCGAAGCACGAAGGAATGCGCTGATGAAGGTACTAAATGAAGAATATGGTGGGACAAGTAATGGAAAGCCATAAGATCACCTTCCATGAAGACGAGTTGCCACCTGAAGGATTAAGCCACAAAAGGGCACTGCACATTACAGTGCAATGTGAAGATAAGTTCATTGTCAGAGTTCTGATAGACGGAGGGTCCAGCCTCAACATTTGTCCGCTGACAACTCTGAATAGGTTGGACAAGGTCCTACACGAAATATGAGCAAGATCTATGAATGTGAAAGCATTCGATGGGTCACAAAGAGCCACGACTGGAGAAACCAACCTATTCTTACAAATGGGTCCTACCTGGTTCGATGTTGAATTACAGGTACTAGACATTTCCGCCTCCTACAATCAGTTACTGGGACGGCCTTGGATACATGCCGCTGGATCTGTCGCATCCACTTTGCACCAAGCGGTAAAATTTGAATGGAACCATCAAGAAGTGATCATCCATGGAGATGGGAGCAACCCCATTTACACCAGTCAAACTGTTCCGGTGGTAGAAAATAGAAGGAAGTTAGGTGGAGAAACCTACCATCGCATCGAGCATGTTAACGCGATTGAGAAGGATAAATGGCGGAGTAGCAAAATAGAGATCATACTAGCATGGGTAGGGTATGAACCTGGTAAGGGGCTTGGTAAAAAGCTTCAAGGTATCTCCAAATCAGTACAGCTGAAGCGCCATGGCACAACCTTCATGATCGGATATCAGTATACCTGGCAGGAATATCGAAATTGATCGCCACCATGGCATGGTCCATACTATCCTCTTGAGAAACCCGTGCCGCACCTGAATCAGACCTTCCATCAGGCCGATATAGTATGAGGATCAGAAGAAGAAGCATTGGCAGCATTGAGGAATTGTTTCTTGGAAGACGATGACATGGATTGTTGTGTAATAGTTGAGGAGGAGGAGGAAGAAGGCCTCACTATCCAGACAGTGGAGAAGGGAGCATCTCTCAAGAACTGGACTGCTAAACCATCAAGGGCCCGACGAGTCTCGGGGTAGCAAGGCTGATAGCATTGTTTACCTTTGAAAATGATTTCCTCTTTGGCATTTCGTTTTAAATAATATTTTTAATATTCCGTTTTAAAAAAAAGAAATTTGAAATTATTTTGTTTGACATTTTAAATGGCTTGATGTTTTATTATTACTATTTTCCTTTCATATCTTTATCCCTATAGCATTACTATTTCTTACCTTGATGAACCAACGACTGTGACTTGTAATGAGACAACGCAACAGAAGGACAGTGACTCGGAAGAAATAGAAGAAGATGATGTAATACCTGAGGAAATTGTCAGAGAAGTGGAAAACCTTGAGAACAAGCCCAAGTTTAACCTGGACGAGACCGAGATAGTCAACTTGGGAGACTCCGAAACCGTTAAGGAAACCCGCATAAGCATCCATTTTTCACCTTCAGAGAAAGAAGAATACACTCGGTTCCTGAAAGAATATGAGGATATCTTTGCAGGGTCATACGACAATATGACAGGGTTGAGAACATCCATAGTGGCTCACAAGTTACCTGCAAATCCAATGTGTTCGCTAGTGAAGCAGAAACTCAAGAAATTAAAGCCAGACATGAGCCTAAAAATCAAGGAAGAAATTACCAAGCAGATCAAAGACAAGGTCCTCAGGGTAGTTGAATACCCAACTTGGCTCGCCAACATTGTACGGTTCCAAAGAAAGATGGGAAAGTCAGAATCTGTGTTGATTATAGAGATCTAAACAGAGCAAGTCCCAAGGATGATTTCCCGTTACCAAATATACACATGCTGATCAACAATTGCGCCAAGAATGAACTCTAGTCCTTTGTAGATTGCTTCGTAGCTTACCATCAGATCTGGTTAGATGAATAAGACGTCGAGAAAATAACCGTCATTACACCATGGAGAGAGTACTGCTACAAAATGATGCCATTCGGTTTAAAAAATGCTGACCTACATGAGGGCCATGACAACCATTTTCCATGACGTGATACATAAAGAGATAGAGGTGTATGTGGATGGTGTCATCATTAAATATGAGAAGGCCACAAATCACATAGAAAACTTGAGGAGATTCTTTGACCGATTGCGGAAGTACAACCTGAAGCTAAACCCCGCAAAATGTGCATTCGGGGTTCCTGCCGGAAAGTTGTTGGGATTCATCGTCAGTCGCTGGGGAATAGAGTTGGACCCATCAAAGGTCAAATCCATCTAAGAATTACCACCACCAAAAAGAAATAAAGATGTGATGAGTTTCCTAGGACGCCTCAACTACATCAGCCGTTTCATAGCACAATCCACAATAATATGCGAGTCGATTTTCAAAATGCTGAAGAAGGACGCTGCAACCAGTTGGACCGAGGATTGTCAAATGGATTTTGACAAGATCAAGGAATAATTTTCCACACCACCAGTTTTAGTCCCACCGGAGCCGGGTAGACCACTGCTACTCTACCTTGCAGTGTTAGATGGAGCTTTTGGTTGTGTTCTAGGGCAGCATGATGAGACAGGAAGAAAGGAGCAGGCCATATATTACTTGAGTAAGAAGTTCACTCCATATGAAGCACGTTATACTCTGCTAGAACGCACTTGCTGTGCTCTAACCTGGATAGCTCAGAAGCTACGGTGCTACTTCTGTGCTTATACTACATATCTCATTTCGAGAATGGATCCCATAAAATACATCTTTCAAAAGCCCATGCTTACTAGGAAGCTGGCCAAGTGGCAAAGCTTGCTGAGTGAGTTCGACATCATTTATGTAACTCAGAAAGCAGTCAAAGGACAAGCAATGGCAGACCACCTTGCTGAAAATCCTGTGGGAGGAGAATATGAACCCCTGAAAACGTATTTTTCTGATGAAGAGGTATCATTCGTAGGAGAAGACATTGCTGAAGCCTACGATGGTTGGAGAATTTTATTGACAGAGCTGCAACTTTCAAGGGAGTTGGCATCAGAGCCGTTTTGGTATCAGAAACTGGTAAGTATTATCCGATGTCTGCAAAACTCAGATTTCCATTCACTAACAACATGGCGGAATATGAAGCTTGCATATTAGGGCTTAACCTGGCTGTTGATATGAACATTCAGGAACTGCTGGTGATCAGGGATTCAGATCTGCTTGTGCACTAGGTACAAGGAGAGTGGGCTACCAAGAATTCCAAGATACTGCCATATCTGCATCATGACAAGAAATAAAGAAAAGGTTCAAAAAGATAGAGTTCCAACATGTCCCCAGGATTCAGAATGAATTTGCAGACGCATTGGCCACCTTGTCATCAATGATACAACATCCAGACAAGAACTTCATCGATCCCTTTCCAGTAAGGATCCATAACCAGCCGGCATATTATGCTCATGTCGAAGAGGAAACAGACGGAAAACCCTGGTTCCACGACATCAAAGAATATCTGGCGAAAGGAGAACACTCGGAGCATGCAAACCATACTCAAAAATGCACGCTTCAAAGATTTCCCAATCACTTCTTCTAAAGTGGAAGAAACCTATATAGAAGAACTCTTAATCTGGGACTGTTAAGGTTTGTCGATGCAAAAAAGGCTTCTAAATTGCTCGAGGGGATACATGCCGGAACCTGCGGTCCATGCATGAATGGCTTGGTCTTGGCCAAGAAGATACTCAGGCCCGACTACTTTTGGATGACCATGGAAACAGACTTCATCAGGTATGTTCAGAAGTGCTACCAATGTCAGATGCATGCAGAGATGATAAAAGTGCTGCCGAACAAGCTTAATGCAACAAGCTCGCCTTGGCCCTTTGCTTCTTGGGGAATGGACGTCATCGGTCCAATTGAGACCACCGCTTCGAACGGGCACCAATTCATTTTAGTGGCCATTGAATACTTCACCAAATGGGTTGAAGCTGCATCTTACAAAGCGGTAACCAAGAAAGTCGTCGCAGATTTTGTCGAGACCGGATTTTTTGTCAATTTGGGGTTCCAGAGTCCATTATCACTGACAATGTCGCCAATCTCAACAGTGATTTGATGAAAGCCATGTGTGAAACTTTCAAAATCAAACACAAGAATTCCACAGCATAGATGCCTAAAATGAATGGAGTCGTGGAAGCTGCCAACAAAAATATCAAGAAGATATTAAGGAAAATGGTAGAGAATCACAAACAATGGCACGAGAAATAACCATTCGCGTTACTGGATACCGCACAATAGTACGCACATCAACCGAGACAACCCCCTATCTGCTGGTTTATGGCACTGAAGCTGTCATTCCCGTCGAAGTGGAAATTCCTTCCTTGAGAATTAGACAAGAAGCTGAACTCAGCGACGCAGAATGGATAAGGAGCTGATATGAGAAACTAGCCCTAATAGACGGAAAGAGGATGAATGCAGCATGTCACGGTCAGCTTCATTAGAACAGAATGTCCAAAGCCTTCAACAAAAGAGTCAAACCAAGACAGTTCACACCGGGGCAGCTGGTGCTGAAAAAGATCTTTCCACATCAAGACGAAGCCAAAGGGAAATTCTCTCCCAACTGGCAAGGTCCCTACATGGTTCACAGAGTACTGACAGGAGGAGCACTCATACTCGTAGAGATGGACGGGGAAATTTGGCCAAAGCCTATCAACTCAGACGCAGTCAAAAGATATTATGTGTAAAATCATCTTATGATTTTCTATATGATGTAAATTGAACTACACTCCACCTGATTCCCATTTAAGAGGGGATACGTAGGCAGCCCGATGGGTTCGGTCACAGTTCAATTAAATTTCCATTTCCCTCCACAATCAGAAACTGGAATAGAATTTTGAGGAGGACCCTCAAGATTCCGAAGTAAGTTCAGTCAACTGTGACCTACGGAACAGTAAGAAAATTCATCTAGTTAACTAGGGCAGAATTTTGAGAAGGACCCTCAAAATTCTACGGCAGCTGAAGTCGCAACATCTCTAATAATATCACAGTTACTGGTTCATCTAACTAACTTCTAAACTGCATACTACTATGTCTTTGAAAGTTATACACGCATGATTTTGAAAAAGAGACTTTGCTTTAGCCAAATGCTACCCTAATAGCTTGAACATGATCTTCAGACAGAGCGGAGCAAATCGAGCAAGCAAAGGCAGAACCAACCCCCCCCCCCCCCCCCTACAAAAACTCACAAATTTTCTTTGGATACAGGACTATATCATCATGATAAACACCATCGCAACGACACAATCGCTATGCATGAAACACATTGTCTGCTAAGAATACTTCACCCTTACTCCTCTCTTTGGATGAGACTAAGCTCTATCTCAATCCTAGCATGAGGCTAAGCCCTGTCTCCCTATTTGCGTAAGGCTAAGCACTGCCTTCACTCCGCATGAGACTAAGCTCTGTATCAATCCTTGCATGAGGCTAAGCCCTTCCTCCCATTTGCATAAGGATAAGCACTGCCTTCTCTCCACATGAGACTAAGCTCTGTCTCAATCTTTGCATGAGGCTAAGCCCTGCCTCCCTATTTGCATAAGGCTAAGCACTTCCTTCTCTCTGCATGGGACTAAGCAGTGTCCCGAATCTTGCATAAGGCTAAGCCCAGTCTCAAATCCTTGTATGAGGCTAAGCCCTCCCTACCTATTTGCACCAGGCTAAGCACTGCTTTCTCTTTGCATGAGACTAAGCCCTGTCTCAATCCCTGCATGAGGCTAAGCCCTGCCTCCCTACTTGTACAAGGCTAAACATTGCCTTCTCTTTGCATGGGACTAAGCACTGTCCCGATCTTTGCATAAGGTTAAGCATTGCCTTCTCTTTGCATGGGACTAAGCACTGTCCAGAATTTTGCATAAGACTAAGCTCTGTCTCAATCTTGCATGAAGCTAAGCGCTGCCTCCCTATTTGCATAAGGCTAAGCATTGCCTTCTTTTTGAATGGGACTAAGCACTGTCCCGATCTTTGCATAAGGCTAAGCATTTCCTTCTCTTTGCATAGGACTAAGCACTGTCCCGAATTTTGCATGAGACCAAGCTTTGTCTCAATCTTACATGAGGCTAAGCCCTGCCTCCCTATTTACCTAAGGCTAATCATTGCCTTCTCTTTGCATGGGATTAAGCACTGTCCCAATCTTTGCATAACGCTAAGCATTGCCTTCTCTTTGCATAGGACTAAGAATTGTCCCGAATCTTGCATGAGGCTAAGCCCATGCCTCCCTATTTGCATAAGGCTAAGCACTGCCTTCTCTTTGCATGGGACTAAACACTGTCCCGAATCTCGCACGAGACTAAGCACTGTCTCTCTTGCATTGTTCTCTTCTCTCGGGCTAAGCTCTGCCCTCAACTTCATACAAGACTAAGCCCTATCTTATCTCTTCTAGCATCATGTCTCTGCACCTCATGGGATGAAGTATATCCAACTTATTCAAAGGTATCATAGTTTGAATGCGCCACCCTCATAGTCGGAAGACATCATGCCATGGCCTGAGGATTTCTCAAACTTGCACATCATTATTCAAAGGCGTCATGGTTCGGAGGCACCATTTTCATGGCCCGAGAACATCATTTCATGGAATACAAATATCTTACCGCACAAATCATGGCCCGGGATATCATGGTCTAAGTAAGTCATCCTCAACCGTCCAAAGACAATTTTCATGGTTCGAAGGGAATTTGCATCATGTCTAAATTTACGCAAAGTTATACGTAGATGCTTGCAGTACATCTTTTGACTTGCAGGTAACCTAGTGAGTAACTGTTATCCCAACATGAGCAATCCTGCACCAGTTCTCTCATACTATTTCAAACCTGATCACTCACCGTAACCGTTTTACCTACTCGAAACCTTGTGTCCATCCTTGTGATAGCTTCATCGGTTTATTTCGTCGGTGGATCCAGAACTACACGCGGCCTGATTCCTGTAAAACCAGGGATATGTAGGCAGCTTAGAAACTAGAGTGCGGCCTATATCTTTCAAATCATTATATTCGGTCAAAATTGGCCATCATATCTTTACCCGACAACTCTTTCATCCTTTCCGGGTAAAGAGGGGCAGCTGTTGATATCTAATTTTTCCCATATATATTTTCAAAATGCATATATATTTTTAAAATAATGCATGAGCATCAATTAGTATTTTTCCATAATTTTCTGTAATTTTAAAGGATTTTAAATTAATTTATTCAATTAATTTATTATATAAATAATTACTAATTGCAACACAAATGATTTTATAATAATTTTATTGCTTAATTTTATCATTTTATATTTATATTAAGCTTTAATTTTTTTCTGCGTAATTACATTTACATCTTTAGGTTATAATTGCAATAACTTTACAATAATATCCGATGTATGCATAATTACTTTATTTTTTACACGAAAATGACTTTTTATAACATTAAGTAATTATTTTAAATCATTTTCATACACAAATAGAATATTTCATCATTTATTAATTATTTTGTTAAATTGAGTGGGTATTTAAAGTATAGCCCTTTTTAATTAATTTCGGACCCTAGCCCAATAACTATCAGCCCAATTATCCCAAACCCAATAACCCAATATCCGTAACCCGCCCCAGCCTTGAACTAATCCTGGTTGTTGATCTCAGAAGATCAACGGTCCAGGACACCCTTTCCTTTTTTAACTACACAAACCTCTTAACCCTACCCCTATTTTTCTGAATCCGCCGTCCTTAAATCCCCTTCCCTCCTCTCTTCTCTCTCACCCCCCCTTCTAACCCTAGCCTGCCGTCACTAATATCCCCTTGATTCATGGGGCTTTCCTTCGATTCCATGCCTTATCCGGCCTCATCTCTCTACTGGTTGTTTGATTTTCATGTTACTTGAGGATAATCTCAAGAGATTCGAACCAAATTTGGTTAAAAAATCTCTCCTTTCTCGGTTAATCTGTCTATATTCACTCTGATGTCTGTGAGTACTAATGCTTTCGTGTTTTATTGTTTCAAATCTCTGGTTCAAACCAGATTTGATTCACCTCTGTATATTTTCATGAACCTAGCTATTTCTGGTTAAATCCGTTTAGATCTCTTTAGATCTGAAGTGGTTTTGAGTTTGTTTGGTATTTTTCCCTTAATATTTTCTATTTTTACTATTATTGTTAACCGATTTCATTTTTTCATAAAAGCTAGGGTTTTGATTTCTAATGGTGTTTCTGCAAAAATGTTTAAACGTTTAAATGTTTCAACTCTGCTTTTCTTCTTTACTGTTTCGACTGATTTTTACTTGAGTTTCATCTATATGTCTTTGATATGCCTTAGGGTTTCAATTATTCGACTGTTTGTTATAATGTTTTTCCCGTTTAATTTGGCTCTATCAATTAAAGTGCTTAATTGATTTACTTTCCTAATTAGGGTTTGAAATTATGCTTTCCTTTAATACCGGTATTTCCTTAGCAGATTTTTACCTTATGTATAATTGGGGATACTTTCCTTATTTCACCTACTGGCCTGATTTTTGGCCTTTGATTATTATGACCGACCTATAATTGATTTCTAAACTTACTGCTTACCTTATTTAGCCCTAATCTTATCTACTGATTTATTCCGTGAAGGATTCCCATTAATTTAAGTAATACTTACGTGATTTTGTCCTATTAATTGGTTTGTGTTAACCCTAATTGATTGGTTAATTGATTTTTCATAACCTTATTTGTGTATAATTAATTTCATACCTTATTTGATTTTATTCAATTGTATGCTATAAAAAGCCTTTCACTGTTCTGATTTCAAACACTCTTACACACTTAAACTCAAACACACCTACCTACATACGAAGAGACTTACACTGAGACTCTTACACTCACACGCTCAACTTCTTTACTGAACAATTGTTACAACTCAAAATTCTCAAAGTTGTTCTCTTATAAACTTGAGTTCTTTCTATCACTCTGATTGCTGTATTGTTTAGTCGGCTAGAAGCCAAGGCTAAACTATCTGGATCCAAACTTCCATTACATTCCTGTTTACTTTCTTCCTAATTGGTATGTGTTAACTCCTGTTATTCTATTTTTTTCTATGTGCTTATGTGGTTATTTTGTTTCAACCTTAGCATGCTTATGTCTGATCTATGATTCCTGCTTACTTCTTTCTCAACTGGCATGCTTAAGTTCCTGTTATTCTATTCTGTTCTATGTGCTTCTTTGGTTAGTTTATTCAAACCTCAGCATGTTTCTGTTTGATATATGCCTATATGATTCCACTTAACGAGAATGCTAAACTAAGTTATTTCCAATAATGTGAAACCTTGTTTGATTTAGTTGTATGTTCCCTGTTTTGAACATTGCTAGATACTGCAAGCATGTAATGTGTGGCCAATTCTGTCTGTTAAGTGTCCTTTTTTGATACTAGTATGAGTAGTTAGTCTGAACAAGTACCAATCTACTTGAGCCATGTGCTGAATATAGGTTCTATTTGTTTCCTGGTACAACTTTGTGTAATCTGAATCTGTTTGCTTCTGGAGACAAAACTATTTTCTAAAATTGTTCCCCTACTCTTTATATACTGGGTTTTCAAACTTCTACTCTTAGTTATTTAGGGTCCTACCACCCCCAATGTGAGCACTGCCTAGGGTCCTTGAGACTCCTCCGAACTCTAACACATTGGGGCTGGTCTTCTAATCTCTTACAAACTACTATTTCTCTAAGGTTCTGGTGTGAGCATTGCCCGAGGTCCCTGAGGCCCTTGGGAACTTTGACACACCAGAAGCCCAATTTTGTGTATCATGGATGGACCACCTGTATACTTCAGACTTGCTTTGCTTAAAGGCCTGGTTTCCAGGTTAATATTGGGCCTATGAAGGCTCCCTATAGTATAACGAATTTTGTTGTGTAATTTATTCATTATTGGGATGTAATAATGTAATAATCTTTGTAATAAATAGATCTGGGGTTATTAGTAAAAGCTGGGTTTTTTTTATATATCTTTGTTAAAAAACTCGGGTAGAAATCCTGCCTATGGTCTATTGTGTTGGTTCCTTATGTGCATGTTACTGTTCATTTAGAGATCCTTCCTATAGGGTGTTTTTCTGGCTATTTGTGACTCTGAATCTTCATATTTTCGGCATATTAGACACACTGCCTATAGGTCTTTTGTTAATTCTGCATTAGAATCCATGTTTATAGGATTTACACATATTCCCAATCTCAACGTGCATTAGTGATCATGTATATATGCTCATATTTGTATGAATTAATAAACTTTCCTGGTGACTTGTCTAAAATTCTTCCCACACGTGATTAATAGAATTCATTCCTATAGGGATTAAAAAATCAGTTTCAACTTGGATATCATGCCTATAGGAGATGTACGAATCAGTTTTCTTCAATTTAGATACCATGTCTATAGGAAATAAACAAATCACTTTCAGCGCTTAAAAATCATGCCTATATTAGTTAATTAATTCTGCAAATTAGAAAGCATGCCTATAGGATCTAAAGAGACAAAATCTATTTTCATGAGTTAAAATCAGTAACTCGCTCATAAACCATGTTATAGGTCTATATTTAACATTTGTAGATTCCATGCCCATAGGATTCTACTCCGGTTATCACTTAGGCAAACTTGTAGGGTTATTAAGAATTCTGGGTCTAAAAACTATGATCCTTTGCTGCTTGAAATTTGCCTAGATTTAGAATTTAATCAATTAGTAGGAAAGCTAGTAGGTCCCAATGCTCGTTTTAATAAACTAGTTTCTTACATTCTGTTTATGCCCATTTAGATATCCTGCCTATAGGATCCTAAATTAATGAAATTTGTTGATTGAACTGCGTGCATTTGTTGTTACTTGTGGAGTTTAACATGAGCCCTTATTTTCTCCTTACATGATAGTCCTATCTGAATTTTGTTTGTCGCCAGATTTTCTCATTTTAAGCAACATAGGTCAGTCTATAACTACCTTAAATAGAGGTCCTAAACACCTCCAGGATCATAGGTGAGGGACGGGTAGTGCATGCATAAGGCACGGGTTAGAAGCTACTAGAACGCATAAGTAACAACTGAAAGATAGTAATTGGGTAGTAAAGGAAATGATGACCTGTGCGCTAATACTATGTGTAGCACCCCAACTTGGAGAAAGTTACCAAGTATTGCATGAAAATGATCCTATAGGCTAAAAAACTTAGGACCCCTTTTAATTCATGTTTTGATAATAATTGTCTAAATTACTTTATTTTCCTTTAAGACTAATTCGCTTAATTATGTTCGGTGGGGACCCACCGTTGTGGACCTTGAGGGGTGCCTAATACCTTCCCCTCAAGGTGATTTTGATCCCTTACCCGATCTCTGGTGATGCAAACTAGTTTCATGAGTTAACTTCTCTAGGTGCCCTAACGCGCCTTAATCCATTAGGTGGCGAATCTTCAGATCCCATAGTCCCATCCAAAAAGGAAGGGAGTTATCCCAAAAATGTCGAAACCCGATTTTGCGAGAAAAAGGGGGGGGGGGGGGGGGGGGGCGACAGAGGTTGGTTTGAGCCTTTGCTTGCTCGATTTGCTCCGCTTTGTATGAAGATCATGTTCAAGCTATTAGGGTAAAATTTGGCTAAAGCAAAGTTTCTTTTTCAAAAGAATGCGTGTATAATTTTCAAAGACATAGTAGTATGCAGTTTAGAAGTTAGTTAGGATAAACAGTAACTGTGACATAATTAGAGACATTGCAACTTCCTCTGCCGTAGAATTTTGAGGGTCCTCAAAATTCTGCCCCAGTTAACTAGATGACTTTTCTGACTGCTCCATATGCTGCGGTTGGCTGAACTTGCTTCAGAATTTTGAGGGTCCTCCTCAAAATTCTGCCCCAGTTTCGGATTGTGGGGAAAATGGAAATTTTATTGAATTGTGACCGAACCCATAGGGCTGCCTACGTATCCCCTCTTAAACGTGAATCAGGTCGAGCGTAGTTCAATTTACATCATATGAAGAAGCATAAATAGTTTACACATAGTATCTTTTGACTGCATCTGAATTGATAGGCTTTGGCCAGATTTCTCCGTCCATCTCTGCGAGTATGAGTGCTCCTCCTATAATTACTCTGTGAACCATGTAAGGACCTTGCCAGGTTGGAGAGAATTTCCCTTTGGCATCATCTTGATGTGAAAAGATCCATTTCAGTACCAGCTGCCCTGGCGTGAACTGTCTTGGTATGACCTTCTTATTGAAAGCCCTGGACATTCTATTCTGATAGAGTTGGCCATGACACACCGCATTCATCCTTTTGCCGTCTATGAGTGCTAATTTCTCATAGAGTTTTCTTATCCATTCTACATCACTGAGTTCGGCTTCTTGTATGATTCTTAAAGAAGGAATTTCTAACTCGGTGGGAATGAAAGCTTCGGTACCATAAAC
Organism: Nicotiana knightiana; assembly: GCA_005239525.1. Taxonomy (NCBI): domain Eukaryota; kingdom Viridiplantae; phylum Streptophyta; class Magnoliopsida; order Solanales; family Solanaceae; genus Nicotiana; species Nicotiana knightiana. The sequence continues at coordinate 81,174 of ML392335.1, forward strand.
CAACAGATATGGAGTTGCCCTGGTTGATGTGAGGATTGTGGTACGATATCCCAGTAAGGCGAATGGTAATTTCTCATGCCATTGCTTGTGATTCTCTACCATTTTCCTTAGTATCTTCTTGATGTTTTTGTTGGCGGCCTCTACAACTCCATTCATTTTAGGCCTGTATGCTGTGGAATTCTTGTGCTTGATTTTGAAAGTTTCATACATGGATTTCATTAGATCACTATTGAGATTGGAGGCATTGTCAGTGATGATGGACTCGGGAACCCCAAATCGACAAACAATCCGGTCTCTGACAAAATCTGCAACGGCCTTCTTGGTCACAGCTTTGTGAGATGCAGACTCTGACCTTCCCATCTTTCTTTAGAACCGGTACAATGTTGGAAGCCAGGTTGGATATTCAAATACCTTGAGGACCTTGTCTTTGATCTGCTTGGTAACTTCTTCCTTGATTTTCAGGCTCATGTCTGGCTTGAATTTCCTGAGTTTTGCTTGACTGGCGGACACATTGGATTTGTAGGTAACTTGTGAGCCACTATGGATGTGCTCAACCCTGTCATATCGTCGTATGACCATGCAAAGATATCCTCATATTCTTTCAGGAACTGAGTGTATTCTTCTTTCTCTGATGGTGACAAATAGATGCTTATGCGGGTTTCCTTGACGGTTTCGAAATCTCCCAAGTAGACTATATTGGTCTCGTCCATGTTGGACTTTGGCTTGTTCTAAAAGTTCTCCACTTCTCTTAAAATTTCCTCAGATATTACATCCTCATCTTATATTTCTTTCGATTCACTGTCCTTCTGTTGCATTGTCACATTACATGTCACAGTCGTTGGTTCATCAAGGTAAGAAATAGTAATGATGTAGGGATGAAGATATGAAAGAAAATACTAATAATAAAACATCAAGACATTTAAAGCGTTAAACAAAATGATTTCAAATAATGTTTTTCGAAACGGAACACTGAAAGTAAAATATTATTTAAAACAAATGCCAAAGAGGAAATCATTTTCAAAAGTAAACAATGCTATCAGCCTTGCTACCTCGGGACTCGTCGGGCCCTTGATGGTCTAACAGTCCAGTTCTTGAGGAATGCTCCTCTCTCCACAGTCTGGATAGTGAATCCTTCTTCCTCCTCATCCCCAACTATTACACAACAATCTATGTCATCGTCTTCTGAAGAAAAAATTCCTCAATGCTGCCAAGGCTTCTTCTTCCTCTGATCCCCATACTGTATCGGCCTGATGGAAGGTCTGATTCAAGTGTGGCATGGGTTGCTCAAGAGGATAGTATGGACCACGCCATGGTGGAGACCAATTCCAATAATCCTGCCAGGTATACTGATATCTGAGCCCGAAGGTTGTGCCATGGCGCTTCAGTTGTACTGGTTTGGAGATACCTTGAAGCTTTTTACCAAACCCCTTACCAGGTTCATACCCTGTCCATGCCAGTATTCTCTATATTTTTCTACTCCACCATTTATCCTTCTCAATCGCGTTAACATGCTCGATGCGATGATAGGTTTCTCCACCTAATTTCCTTTTGTTTTCTACCACCGGAACAGTCTGACTGGTGTAAATGGGGTTGCTCCCATCTCCATGGATAATCACTTCTTGATGGTTCTATTAAAATTTTACCATGCAATGTGGATGCGACAGCTCCAGCAGCATGTATCCAAGGCTGTCCCAGCAACAGATTGTAGGAGGCAGATATGTCTAGCACCTAGAATTCAACATCAAACAAGGTAGGACCCATTTTCAAGAATAGGTTGGTTTCTCCAATCGTGGATCTTTGTGACCCATTGAATGCTTTCACATTCATGGATCCTGCTCGTATTTCATGTAGGCCCTTGCCTAACCTCTTCAAGGTTGTTTGCGGACAGATGTTGAGGTTGGACCCTCCGTCTATCAGAACTCTGGAAATGAACTTATCTTCACATTGCACTGTGATATGCAGTGCCCTGTTGTGGCTTAACCCTTCAGGTGGCAATTCTTCTTCATGGAAGGTGATCTTATTGCTTTCCAACACTTGTCCCACCATGTTTGCTATTTCTCCGTTAGTAATGTTGTTGGCCACATATGCTTCATTCAGTACCTTCATTAGAGCATTCCTTTGTGCTTCAAAATTTTACAGCAACGATAAGATGGATATCTGGGCGGGAATCTTATTCAGAATACTCCCTTGCTTGTACTTTTCTCCAAAGGTCATCTGGACCAGTTTCAATGATGGGTTCTTTGTTAGAAGCTTGCTTACTGGTCTCTCCCAAATGCCCAGGTGTGTAAATTCTTCCTGTTTTGGTCATTCCTTCTGCAGCGCCGGACTTTTGCGTCTTTACTTTTCCTTTTCTCCTAGCTTCGGCAACATAATCCCAAGGTACATCATTGGAACTGAAGGGTGGTGTGGATGCCACCGTCACGGTGAAAGGGGTGGATACTTCTACCTCAAACGGAGCAGGTGTAGCTTTATTTGGTGTCACTTCTACTTCAAAAGGAGACGGTGTGGCTACCTCAACTTTGACTGGCGGCTGTACCTGTACCACAATGGGATTGAGCGTGACTGCCAGTTTCTTAAGATCATCACCTTCTCGAATAAGCCTGATTGATCCCTCGGGATCGTATTCTTCATAGGTTTCTATTACATTGACTCTTTCACCCCTACGATCTGAGAGGCAGTTATTGCGAACATTGGGTGTGGTTTCGTTCGCCTGTATGACCTTGGTATCAATCAGTGTTTGGATCTTATCTTTCAAGGTGCGGCATTCATCAATAGTATGTCCCTTCATAACGGAATGGTACGCACCCATCTTGTATGGGTTGATCCATTATGATGAGTTTTTCATAGCCATGTCGGGAATATGGGTGACATATCCAGCAGCTTTTATCTTTCATACAATTGGTCAATGGGTTCAGCAATGGGGTGTATTGTCTGGATGGTTTGCGATCAAAATTGGGCCTGGGTTTTTGGTAATTTGGACGAATTGGAGGTGAATAATAATAGGTTGGTTGGGTATTATAGGTGTGGTAGGAGGTAGCGGATTGAGGATATCTGGGAGGTGAAGGTTGGTATGTGGGTGGAGGTATCTGGTACACAAACGGAGATTTCGGACCTTGGACAACCATTATTGTTCCCACTTTTTTCTTCTTTGATATGCCACCTGATTGTAGTGATTTATTCGTGGCCTGCAGTGCCTCGAAATTTGTCACCATTCCACTTTTGATACCTTCCTCGATCCTTTCTCCTAGATTGATGATATCAGAAAACTTGTGATTCTCGATTACCATTAACCTTTCATAATATTGTGGATCCTGAGGCCTGACAAAGAACTTGTTCATTTTCTCTTCATCTAATGTCAGCCTGACCTTCGCTGCTTCTAACCTCCATCAAGTAGCGTACTCGCGAAAAGTCTCAATGGGATTTTTCTTGAGATTCTGGATATAGAAGACGTCTGGTGCATTTTCCGTGTTGAATCTAAATCTATCCATGATATCTGATGCCATGATTACCTAATTAGCCCATTTCTTGGGATTTTGACTTATGTACCAAGATAGGGCATCTCCAGTGAGGGTTCTCATGAATAGCTTCATGCGAATCCTTTCGTCCTTTCCAACCCCTATGAGCTTGTCATAGTAGGTTCTCAAATGTACCTTTGGGTCACTTATTCCATCGAACATCTCGAACTTAGGAGGTTTGTAACCCTCCGGCAGTTCTACATCTAGCTGAATGCACAAATCCTCATAATTCAAACCTTCAATTCCTTTGCCTCCTTCAACACCCTGAACCCGGCTTGTGAGTTTCTTGAGCTCTTCTGCCATGTTCTTAATGAGTTGGTCCTTTTCGGTGGATTCTAGTGTATATGAGATTGGTTGAGCGAAATGGGGGTAAGGTTTCCACTTATATGAGGTTATTTTGGTGAACGGCAGGAGTTTGGGTCTAGTGATGATCATTGGTTGAATTTTGAGGATCGGGGGTAAGCTGGGGGGTATTCTTAGGAGTGTGATAAGTGGTTTGTGGAAATTGAGTCGGGAGATGCTAATGTTGAGGAGGTGTAGGTATGGATAAATGATTTTGAGGAGGGGTTGTATATTGGTGGGGTGCGGGAGGATTCTGCGGGCGTTGGTTGGGTGTATTCTGAGGAGGTGCCGGGTTTTGGGTATTTGGATGGATGATATATGGGATGTTTAGTGTGAGGGAGAGGTTTTCCAAATTTCGGACCTGCTCAAGCTCACCCTGTAGTTCAAGTATCTTCTGTTCAAGCCGCGAAACCAAGTCATTTGGTGCCGAAGTACTCTGACCATCAAAAGTTTCCACATTCTCAGCATGTGTCGGGTTATCTTTTCTGACACCACTCATATCGTCCATATTAGCTTTCCCTTTGCCTTTTGATGCACTTGGAGGAGGAGGAGGTGGAGGGCCTCTGGATCTAGTATGGTAATGTAACAACCCGGTCGTTTGTTCTTAGAGTAATAGCCCCATTTCCCCCATCTATGCTTATTTATGTATTTTTCATCTATGTTGAGTTATATCGAGTTGGTAGGTTTGGGTTCGGAGTAGTTTTGGAGTGAAATGAACAATTAGTCTCTTAGTTAGAAAGGTAAGTTAGAAAAGTCAACTGAAAGTTGACTTATGAGTAAACGAATTCGGATTTGGATTTTTATGATTCGATTAGCTTCACTGGGTGATTTTTGACTTAGGAGTGTGTCCAAAATATAACTTGGAGGTCCGTGGTAGAATAAGGCTTGAATTGGCGAAAGTTGGAAATTTGGCGATTTTGGTCGACAGTGGAAATTAGGTATCGGGGTCGTAATGGAATTCCGAAAGTTGGAGTAGGTTCGTAGTGTCATTTTTGACGTGTGTACAAAATTTAAGGTCATTCGGACGTGGTTTGATAGGTTTCGGCGTCGTTGGCGAATTTTGGAAGTTTAGAAGTTCTTAGGCTTGAATTCGAGGTTGATTTGGTGTTTTGGTGGGATTTTGGGTGTTCCAAAGGTTCGACTAAGTTTGGGTAGTGATATATGACTTGTTTGAATTATTGGTTTAGGTCTCAAGGGCCTCGGGTGAGTTTCGAATAGGTTTGGGCTGCGTTGTGCTCATTGTTCTTATGTTTCGATGTTGTTACTTCAAGCTTAAATGATATTATATTGAACTAATGAGCTCCGATTTATTTTTTGATTGAAGCATTAGATCCATATCTTTATTACGGTCCCGTTGCAAAAAGAATCGTCGAATTTGGACATCGTGTGAGGAATTTATGATCGTTTTACAAAAAATAGGGTTGCCAGATTTTTTTTCAAATTAATTACGAAATTACCACTGACAGCGTATTTAAAAATCTGCACTATTTGCAAATATTGAAATCAACATATCTCCTTCATTATAAGGTCAAATTGAGTGATTCAAAAGCCTAACTTGACTCAAATTTCACGAATCCATTGGAGGGATAAAAAGCGAGTTTCGAGATCGTTTGGCATGAGAAACGAGGCAGAATAGCTGGCAGAAAAATATATAAAAATAATGGTTTGTTCATTCAGTCATATTTTGAGTTGGGGAGCTCGGATGGGCGATTTCGGAGACGATTCTTACCGTATGGATTAGGGTAAGTGTTCTCTACTCTATTTTAGTTATATTTCATGAATCCATCTTCGTTTTTGGGATTTGACTGATGATTTCAAAGTGAAATTGAGGGAGTTAGAGCTTTAGTTTTGGAGAGTTTTATGTAGGGATTTGAGGTACCAAACGGAGTCTGATTTTGATAAATTTTATCTGGTTAGACTCGGGAGAGGATGAGGGTTTTGATTTTGCCATTTTTGACTGAATTCGAGACGTTGGCCTGGGGGCCGGGTTGGCCGATTTTGGATTTTTGGCATATTTTGTAGTTTTATTATGGAATTCGATTCGTTAGCCTATGTTGATGGTATTAATCTGATTATGGTTAGATTCGGAGCTTTTGGAGATCGAGTCTAGAGACGAGGGCATCCAAGAGTAGGATTTTACGCTGCTAAGGTAAGTAACAGTTTTAACTCTGGCTTTGAGGGTATAAACCCGGAGATTTGATATCATGTGATTGTGTGGAAGTGATACCCATGCTAGGTTACTGGCGTGTGGGTGTGCACCGCGAGCTATTGAGACTTGGTCCATCCCGTGAGGCTGTGAGGCGTAATAATTATTATCTATGGTTATGTGTTTACTTGTTGTTGAACTTGTTTGCCTTCATGTTAGAGATCATGTTTAGGCTTTATTCATGCTCACATTATTTGTACTCAGTCATAGAAATTATTGTGCATGTTTACCTCAGTCTCTATTAGTTTGCTGATATGTTGTGATACTTGATGTGAGTTGTGTCTCCTTATTTGTTGTGCATTGTGAGGCTGGAAAGGTACATTACTGAGCGAGGCTGAGGGCCTGGTTGTGAGGATATTAATACCATAGCGCATGAGCTTTCCGCGTAGCACGTGAGCTGACTGTGCGGGTCCAGGTATTGATACCATAGCGCGTGAGTTATCTGCGTAGCACGTGAGATGACCTTGCGGATCTAGGTATTGATATTATGGCACGTGAGTTGTCTGTGCTTAGAGCTTGGGCTTTGGGAGCCTCTCCGGAGTCTGTACACACACCAGTGAGCGCAGAGTGTTGAGTGTATTGAGTGTTGAGTGCGAGTGCTGAGTGATGGAGTGACATTGTTGTGAGGTTGCATTTACTTTTGTTGTTGCTGCATTTTACCTGTTAATTTCTTTGTAGAACTTATTGATTCTTCTTTTTATGGAATTTACCTATTTATTTATGTTTATTTTAAATTGTGATAATGAAATAATTGAATTGATTTGCTTAGCTCGTCACTACTACTCAGTTCCTTAGTTATTTCTGTTACTACTGAGTTGGTTGTACTCATACTACACCCTGCACTTTATGTGCAGATCTAGGTGAGTTAGAGCGCGACGATCGTTGAGTTCAGGCCGGCTATACTTGGAGACTGTAAAGTAGCTGCTAGTGTCCGCATGACCTTGTTACTCCTTTTGTCATTTATTCTTTTAGACAGTACTATATCTTAGTTCGTAGTTTTAGACGCTTGTGACTTAGTGACACCCTGATGTTTGGGGCTCGTTTCCATATTTTTCTATATTATATTTAGAGTTGATTTAGTTTATGAAAAATTTAAATGTTGAAATTTTTTATTAATTTCTTATAATCGATTTAGTAATAATTTTTTGGGAAATAGGCTTGCCTTGTAACACGATAGGTTCCATCACGACCATGGTTAGATTTTGGGTTGTGACAGGTAAGCTGATGATGCCAGTATGTGTGAACCAACCTTAGGGGATGGGGATAATCAAACAGAAAGAAAAACAAAAGGTAACCAAGTTAGTGAGAGTTCTGAAAAATGTTTGCAGTATTTAAACACATATTGCAGGAATGTAAATTCCCGTCCTAATTTGGGAGCCTTGTTGTGTCCGAGGTAGGCCTAGCGAAAATTAGATTTGGCGAATTTTAATTCCAATAATTGCCTCATTTCATTAACGCGATAAATAAGATGAATCTAAAATGACAATAAGGTAAGTTACTAATGGCGCTGGGACTTATTACATTCGAAAAGAAAAAACGAATAAGCCTAATCTACTTGGTCCCGGAAGGACCTTCTCCAGGCCTGGTTCTTCATCGATCAGCTTCCCCAGGTCGCGCATGTCCAGCAACAGGTATGCCCTGGCGAGATGTCCTCCTTCGATACCTTCAGCATTCTGGCAGTCTATGACTCTTTTCTTCATCTTCCCTTCCAACTCCATCAGACCCTGCTCCAGATATTCTAGCCTTTCGTTCGATCTGGTAGCCATTTCCCTCCATTCATTGATTAATTCCATATCAGTCTTGTGTTGTTTTAGATGCTCAGCCTCGAACTCGCGAACCCTTTTGCGCAGACTGTTATACTTCACCTGTGCTTCGGCATCGTCATCTATGACTCTGTTCCCTCGACCGACACCTGGCTCGACTATTCCTGCTATGCAGTCCTCCAACCATGATGGGTAAAAGTACACATGTCCTCCATGATATCGATCCGGTTCGATGGGTCCCTTTCCACAATAATCTCAAGTGTCACATATGTTGAGCTTCACATTTATATGGGATGCCATCATCTTCGAAATCCGCTCTATAGTGACTCATTTTGAAGACTCGTGGTATAATCTGTTTTCTACCAGCTTGTCTCATGACCCTGATAGGAACATAGGGGTGTATACCCCTTAACCCGATCAACACCAAGTGTGGAGTGTTCCTAGATCGGATGATGAACTCATTGGTGGGGAACCACTCGAGCATCCACTAAACTTGGTCCTCAGAAAGGTTGTCAAAAAATTGCACCCATTTTGTAGCATTCTCCAGTTGAGCATACCTATCTAGGATAAAGGTTATTCTCTTGGTGTGATGAAAGGCTATGTGATCGTTCCACGGTCTTCGCGGAAACTCTTGGCGGTATTGACCTCTCTGGAAATGTTCTAGCAACCAAATTTGTAGCAGCAAATTACAACCCTTGAAGTGTTTGAACCCCTTCTGGCAGCGATCTAAGGCCCGATATATGTCTGCTATAATCATAGGGACAATAGTATATGTTTGTCCCTCAATTCCCCCCATTAAAGCTTTGGTTACCATGGTCAGTCTGATGTGAACTCTGTCCTTTTTTCTTGGAAACACTATCATACCCAAGAAGCAGACGATAAACACGAAAACCCTGCGATGAATCCAACCCAAGGAAGTGATAGAGAACTCGTCATGGAAGATACGGTAGTATTTGTTGTGACCGTATCGCTCATAAAGGAAGTCAAAGGGTACATAGGACTTCTTCAGACAGACCAGGTCGTCATTCTTTTTCAAACCCATCATTTTCAGAAACCCTCTGAGGGTGCGATTTTTCGGCATCAATAAACTGGGACTGTCCCAATGTAGTCCAGCGAATCCCCCTATTTCCTCCAAAAGATGGGTCATTTCTATATTACCAAAATGGAATACGGCCCTTTCTTCGAACCAGAATATAGTAGCAGCTTCGATCAACATGTTGTTTGGTTGGATATATAATAAGGAAGTTATGTTTCCAAGGACTATTTTCACATGGTTTTTATCACTTGACGGAAGATCTTCCCACCAATCTAGCAAAAATGGTGGTATGTTACGGACCATGCCGAACCTGGGGACTTCGTACCTCATTTTCTGCAAAACAAATAGAGTTAGACCCTTCCCCCTCCAGATTCGACTATTTATACATTAACGATTAGCATATTGGCACTTATTTCTCCCAATTAATGCACAGATCGTGGTTGCGTCCGTTGGGATTATGGAAATCCCGGTAGACTTTGGGCAAGGCTTTTCTTAAAGGGTTATTATGTGGACAACATATTAACCCAGTCTAAGTTTGACCATGATGCATGTATAGTTATAATTAGAGTAAGGTTTCTATAGAAGTCTAGACTGGTACCCTCAAGCGAACGACTTGAGGGGGAAAGGCACAGAATCGTCGACTGCATCGCTGATCGACTATTTTTACCATAAATAAGTCTTTCCAAATTCAAATAGGGTGATATAAGAAGGGCGTAAACACTCATCAAGCGTTGCTATGGTATTAATTACGCACGAGTGGAATATGATGTTGAGCATGATTTATGTGACAAACAACACGTTGTCACGTATTTGCATGATGAAAAATGATAAATACGGTATTTAATAATTGTAAAGGCATCTAAGAAACAAAACAAAGAGACAAGTCAGTTTCCACAGTAAAGAGTAATAAAACAAAAAAGAGAAATAGTAAAAGACAAATAAATCCACATAAAGTGGGGAGGGGAAGGGGTATGCAAGTATTGACGGAATAATAAAGCCATGCTTAAATACTAATTCACAAAAATCAGGTTTGTTATGGTAAGAGCCTAGAAATATCCCCAACAGAGTCGACATGTTGTCGTGCCCTCTTTTTCTCGCGAAATCGGGTTCGACATTTCTTGGACAACTCCTTTTTGTGATTGGGTAAGGGATTCGAAGAGTCGCCACCTAACGGATTAAGGTGCATTAGGTCACCTAGAGAAATTAACTCATAAACCAGTTTGCATCGCCAGAGATCGGGTAAGGGCTCAAATTACCTCGGGGGGAAGGTGTTAGGCACCCCTAGAGGTCCACAACGGTGGGTCCCGGCCGAACTTAAATTAAGTGAATTATTCTAAAAAGGGAGGAAACAATTTGGACAATACATGTTACTATAAACGGGATTAAAAGGGAGGGGGTCCTAGGTTTTTTAGCCTATAGGATCATTCCATGCAATACTTTGTAACTTCCCCCAAGTTGGGGTGTTAATCATAGCATTAACGCACGGGATATCATCTCCTTACTACCCAAGTACTATCTTTCAGTTGTTACCTAAGCGTTCTAATAGCTTCTAGCTCGTTCCTTATGCTTGCACTACCCGTCCCTTACCTATGGCCCTGGAGGTATTAGGACCTCTATTTAGGGTGGTTCTAGACTGACCTATGTTACTTAAAAATGAGAAATCTAGGCGACAAACAAAATACAAATAGGACTTTCATGTAAAGAAACAAATAAGGGCTCACATTGACCTCCACATATAAGAAACAAATGCACGCAATTGAATCAGCATACTTTGTTAATTTTAGAATCCTATAGGCAGGATATATATATGAGCAGAAACAAAATATAAAGAAACAATTTTATTAAAGCGATCATTGAGACCTATTTGTTGGTCTACTAATTTATAAGCATGAATCTGGGCACTTCCAGACAGCAAATTGTCACAAATTTTAGGCCTAGAATCATTAGCAAACCCTTACAGATTTGCCTAAGTGATAGCCAGAATTGGTCGAACTCAGAACTGATTAACAAAATCCCATAGGCATGGTTTCTACGAGATTATTATAGACCTATAACATGGTTTCTAAGTGAACTACTAATTTTAACTCATAAAGACAGGTTTTTATTCATTTTAAGTCCTATAGGAATGCTTGCTAATTGCAGAATTGATTTAAACCCCTATATGCATGATTTCTAAGTTGAATTTGATCTTTACTTCCTATAGACAGGATTTCTAAGTTTGAAAACTGATTTCACACTATAGGCATGATATCTATTAGTTTAAATCCTATAGGCATGATTTCTAGGTTTGAACTGATCTTTATTTCCTATAAGCATGGTGTCTATTAATCGTATGTAGGTAGGATTTTAAGCAGATTGCCAAAAAAAGTTATTATTTCAAACAAACAGAATCTTGTAGACATGGTCACTAATGCATGTTGGGGTTTAAAAATTTGTGGATCCTAGGACAGGATTTCTAATGCAGAATTAACGAAAAGACCTATAAAAGGGATCTCTAATATGCTAGTGTCGAAGTACATAAATAAACAATCAAGAAATGCCTATAGGCAGGATCTCTAAACAAGTAGTAGCAATCACATGACTTGGTCAACATGATTACACCTATAGGTAGGATTTCTACCCAAGTTTAATAAAAATAGAAGGAAACCCCCCATATTTCACTAATCAACCCAAAATCTGTTATTACAAAGATTATTACAACTCAGAATATCAAATGAATTACATAATGGTAACAATTACACTATAGGGAACCTTCATAGGCCTAATCCAAACCTGGGAACCAGGCCTTCCAACAGAACAACTTTGGAGTATAGTAATGATCCATCCATGGCACATTAAAAATCAATCTTCCAGTGTGTCAAAGTTCCCAAGGGCCTCAGGGACCAAGGGAAATGCTCACATCAGAACCACATTCAGAAGGTAACTCATAAAAGATTGGAAAACCAGCCCCAATGTGTCAAAGTTCAAAGGAATCTCAAGGACCCTAGGCAGTGCTCACACTGGGGGTGGTTGAGAACCTAAATGACTAAGAGTAGGGGGTTTTAAAACCATTATATAAAGGAAAAGGGAAAGATAGTTCAATTCCAGAAGAAAGAAAGTTCATAACATAGAGTTGCAGGCAGAACTGCACCAAGAAGCAAACAAGGTTCATGTTCAGCACATAGTTCAAACAAGTTGTCATCTGATTAAGCTAAGTGTTCATGCTAGTATTTAAAACTGTCATGGCTAAAACACAGAAGCAATTAGGCAAAAATATTTGAATTAAACAGACACGACATATGAGTTAAGCAGCAGACAAGTGATCACATATTTACAGTACCTTGCAAGAAAACAGACTAAACCTTAATCTTAGGAGAGGGTTCATATTATTTGAAATGACTTAGTCTTAGGTTAACAGTATCATCAAATTGTCATAGAAAGGACTAAATCATGATAAGAATTGAAACATGCTAGTCATACAAAGCATAGAGAATGGAATTGCAAAGGTTAGGGTATACCAATTGAGAAGAAAGCAAGTAAAGGTGCAATAGCAGTTAAATTCCAGAATAATTTGGCCTTGGCTTTCAGCCGGCCAAATAATAACCACTCAGTACAGAAATCAAAACAAGAGAGAACAAAGAGAGCTTAGTTTTTTCTGAGAATAGCAGGATTCGAGTCTTTCTAAAGGGAAAGAGGAAGGGGTTTTAATAGTCTCAATGAGGTATACAATAAGGTAATGAATCAGTCATACACAAATAAGGCATGAGAATAACTTCAGAATCAATTAGGGTCGGCTTCAATCAATTAACAGAACAAAATAACATAAAATCAGGCTAGTACCACTTAATTTAGGGAAAGCATTACATGGAATCAATCAATAGTCAAGTACCATATCAAATAAGGTAAGGAAATAGTTCCAGAATTATAACGACCCGACCGGTCGTTTTGAGCTCTAGCGCGTCGTTCAGTAGTTTGAGGTCATGAGCAGCTCTGTTTTCGGTATTATGACTTGTAGGTGTGGTCGGAATTGAATTTCGGGAAGTTTAGAGTTAAATTGGAAACAGAATTCTCATTTCAGAAACCTTAAGTTGGAGAAATTGACTAAGATTGTAATTTTGAATAAACGACCCCCGAATCAGGATTTGAATGTTCCAGCAGGTTCATATGATGATTTTGGATTTGGGGGTATGTCCGGATCGGGCTTTGGATAACCCGGAGGCGTTTCGGAGAATATTATGGAAGATAGCATTTTAGAAGAATTTCATAAGTTTGGGCTGTAAGGCATTTCAGTGTTATAGATGTCTGTTTGGGATTCTGAGTCTGGAATAGCTTCGTATTGTGATTCTGGAGTTGGGAGCGCGATCGGAAGTGAATTCGGATGCATGTAGGTCATTTTGAAGTCATTTGGCTAAAGATAGAAATTTGAAGGTTTTTGAGAAGTCCGATCGGAAGTGGAAATTTTGATATCGGGGTCGGAATGCGATTCCGGAAGTTGGAACAAGTCCGCAATGTCGAATATGACTTGTGTGCAAAATTTGGGGTCAACCAGTTGTGTTTTGATAGTTTTCAGCATCGGATGTCTTCTTAAAGTTTGAATTTTAGTTCGATCCGTGGTTTCGATGTTGTTTGATGTGATTTGAGGCCTCGAGCAAGTCCGTACTATGTTTTGGAATAGGTTGGTGTAATCGGACGGGGTCCCGGGGGCCTCAGGTGGACTCCGGGTAGTTAACGGATCAAGTTTGGAGTTTGAAGAAGTGTTGAGATTGCTGTCATCTGGTGTGACCGCACCTGCGAGGCTTTGGCCGCATGTGCGGCTTTGGCGCCGCAGGTGCAAGATTTTGCTGGCTTGGCTGGGAGCGCAGGTGCGATGTAATTTCTACACCTGTGAAGGCTCAGATGCGGACAATAGGGCGCAGGTACGAGTTTTGGCTGGAGCTGAGGAAGCCGCAGGTGCGGGAGTTTGGGCGCACTTGCGGGAGCGCAGGTCCGAAGGTTTGATCGCAAGTGCGAAATGAGGCCTGGGCAGAATGTTTTAAAATGGGATTTTTGGCCATTTCTTCATTATTTCATTTGGTGTGGGCGATTTTGAGGAGCCTCAAGAAGGGATTTCCATCATGCATTACTAGGTAAGTGATTCCTTCCTAATCCTAAGCTAAATATGTGATCTTACATGGAATTAGACATGAGAATTTGTATAAAATTGTGATTTTAGGGGAAGACCTGGAAATTTGGTAATTTGGATTTTAGCCACGAATTGAGCATGAATATTTGAGTAAATTGTATATTTGAGCTAGTAAAGCTACGGGTAGAGTTTATCTTCGAGAAATTTCGGCATCCGGGCACGTGGGCCCGAGGGCATTTTGGTCAATTCCTTGAGCGGAGTTGGGAATTTATATAATTTGAATTGTTGTAAATATTAGAGTATATTTTCATTGGTTTGTCGTTATTTGGATAGTTTTGGGGTGTTGTGCATCCATTGGAGTCGTCGGAAGGGCTTGCAAGCCGGTTATGGAATTTCGGAGCAAGGTAAGTCTCCTTTCTAACCTTGTGAGGGAAAATTGTTCCCATAGGTGAACTAAGTAAACATGTGCTATTATTTGTAGGGGCTACGTATGCACGAAGTGACGAGGGTCCGTGCGTAGCTACTAATGCTTATGTCCGGGTAGTCTAGGACCCACTAGCATGCCTTACGTGTTGTACATGTGATCTTGCCAATAATATTAGACTGATAATGTTATTGAATTTGTAATTTATTTCCTAAGAAGGCTAGAGTGTACCTTTCTTAATCATTTAGAAAAGAATTGACTCCTCCATGGATAATTGTAGTCCTGATAAGGTTATATTATTGAATATTATTAAACTTGGAAAATGAATTTCGAGAAAAGAATTAAATACTATTTTTGTGACTTTTAGAAGATAAATTTGTCATTTACTTGAGTATTTGTTTTCCCGATGTAGTCTCGGGGTGGACTGTTGATTGTGCATGACTGTGTGTGACCGCTTCGCAATTTACATTTCGCGAGCGGAGTGTTATTTCCCCCACTCTCATGCGAGCAGGCCGTACGCCACGGCGAGATTGAAAGATACAATATGGTTAATATTGTGTGTGCATGTGACCGCTTCGCAATTTACATTCCGCGAGCGGACTGTTATTTCCCCCACTCTCATGGGAGCGAGCCGTACGCCACGGCAAAATTGAAAGATATATTATGGTTCGGGTCGTTCGACCCTCGGTAGTGCACATATATGATTATTATGATGGTTCAGGCCGGTTGTCCTTATTCCGTATGCGCATGCTAAATTCTTAATGATTTCATGGATTTGAAGTGACAAGATATTTGGGGGAAAATGAAGAAGTAATTGTTTATTTAAGATATTTGGGGGGAAAATGAAGTGGTAATTGTTTATTTACTTTCAGTATTTATTTGAATTACAGTTATCTTTAATGTTTACTGTTTTTATCATCCTCGTATGCCTATTACTGATATCATATCTTGTTAAATTATTTTGTTGGACCTTAGTGAGTGTCAAGTCGACCTCTCATCACTACCTCTCTGAGGTTAGGCGGGATACTTACTGAGTACACGTTGTTTTCGTACTCATGCTATACTTGCTGTGCATTTTGTTGCTTAGGTACCTTCATAGAAATATGGCTGACTTGAAGACTTAGACGAGCTGCATCACTCGGAGACGACCCGCAGTCGGCAGAGTCTTCCTCTATGTATTGTATTCTCATTTTGATTCCTTGTCCAATTTGTATTTCGGACAAGCTTTGTAGAATTTGTAAAATTCTTAGAAATTGCTCATGTACTTGTGTCACCGGGTTCTGGGATGAGTTTGGGATGTATTTTATAAAAATGGAATATTAAATTGTCGTATTTACTTTGCGGATTTTATTCAGTTATTATATAATAAAGTTAAAGGTAATGATTTCAAAATGCTAAAACAGGAAATTTAACTTAACCATTTAATGATTGACTTGCCTGACAGTGGTGTACGACGCCATCACGACCTTATGGATTTTGGGTCGTGACAAGAATCAATTAGAAGTCAGCTCCAATCCATTAACAGTACATGATAGTATAAAATCGGGCCAATAATATTCAATTTAAGGAAAGTATTACACAGAGTCAATCAAATAGTCAAGATGTTGGATCAAAACAAGGTAGAGAGTAATGAAAACATGTAAATCGAACCAAATAAGGAAGTACCAGTACTACACAAAAGGAAATACTACAACCTTAGTAAAGATTTCAAAGTCTTTTTAGGGAAAATAAAAATTAGTCCATAATTAACGGCAAGAATCACACAGACAGATAAACAGAAACATTAAAGAAAAATAATTAAATATCGAGAAACCCTAAATTTTAATATAAATAAAATAGGCAGGAATATAAAGACATATAGACAGAAACAATTAGGGTAAGTAAAATCAGTCAGAAATAATAGATACACAGAGATGAAAAAACAGATTTGATTCATTTTTGAAAATCAAAAACCCTGATTTTAGGGTAAATAAAATCACTCAGAAACTATAAAACATAGAGATAGGGATACTGAAATACTAAAGAAAAAATGCCAAATAAATAAGAAATCGTTTCAGATCTTGATAGACCTGGACCCTAGTTTTAGGGTAAGTAAAAGATTCAACCAAAAATAGCCAGATTCGTGAGTTACAAGGTAAATAATAGAATTAAAGCGAACCAGAATGAACCAAAAATCTGATTTGAACCGGAGATCCAAAACCTTAACTGGAAGATACGAAAAATATTCGTACTTACAGTATTAGGATGAACATAGACTGGAGTAATAGAAATATAAGAGATATACCAGATCTGGTTCGAGTCTCTTGAGATACACTTGCCTTTTGAGGCAAATAAGTCAAGTAACATCAAAGACGGGTAGTAAGTAAGGAGGTAAGGCCAGATAAGGCAAGGAATCGGAGAATGATTCCATTTTTGGTAGGAGAAATGGTGACGGCGGGGCTAGGGTTTGAGGGGGATGAGAGAGAAGAGTGGAGTAGAGGATCCAAAGGCGGCGAGCTGGAAAAAATGAGGTAGGGTTTGGGGGTTTGGTATATTAAAAATGGGTTGAAGGTTTAGGGCCGTTGATTTGCTGAGATCAACGGCCATGATTGGCTATTTTAGGTGGGGCGGGTTAATCAGACGGGTATGAGTATGATTAGTTGGGTTTGGGGATGGGTATTGAATTATTGGGTTATTGGGCTGATAAGGTATTAGGATATTGGGTAGGTACGAAAAAATTAATAAAAAGGTTATGTTTTAAATACCCAATTAAATTAATAAAATAATTAATGAACGATGAAAAATGTTATTTGTATATGAAAATAATTTAAAATAATTACTTAATATTATAAAAATATAAAAATTCATTGTTCGTGTAAATAAAGTAATTATGCATATATGTGTTATTATTGCAAAATTATTGCAATTATAGCCTAAAGGTACAAATATAATTAGGCATAAAATGATTACAGATTAATATAAATATAAATGATAAATTAAGTAATAAAATAATTATAAAATTATTTGTGATGCAATTAGTAATTATTTAGATAATAAAATGTTGGAATAAATTGATTAAAAATCCTTTAAAATTACGGAAAATTATGGAAAAATAATGTTTGATGCTCATGCACTATTTTGAAGGTATATATGTATTTCTTGAAATATATATAGTAAAAATTGGGTATCAACAATATGTATATTTAAAAAATATGAGGGAAAATTTGGGTATCAACAATGACAATAATAATAATGATTTTCTCTTTGAAGGACATGTTTTGCCATATGGATAGTAACACATATGAATATGAAAGATTATCCGTTTTTCATGCGGCTTGTACTACACTAATATTAGTGTAGTCGAATCACATGCCATAGTAAACAAATAGTTTGTTAATAATTTTATTATTTGGCATTACCGGTTGGGCCATACCGGTTATAATATATTTTACACAAAATAATTAAAAATTCACATGATCATTCATTGAAGAACTAGAAGATTCTGCAAGCTAAAGAAATCTCTTGTGTTGCATGTTCTCAATGCAAACTGATTATTAGACCATCAATAATTAAAGTGGGGTTGAATCCCCTCTATTTTTGGAACGTATACTGGATGATATATGTGGGCCTAAAATCCTCCATGTGGACTATTAAGATATTATATAATTTTTATAGATGCATCTATAAGATTGC
Organism: Nicotiana knightiana; assembly: GCA_005239525.1. Taxonomy (NCBI): domain Eukaryota; kingdom Viridiplantae; phylum Streptophyta; class Magnoliopsida; order Solanales; family Solanaceae; genus Nicotiana; species Nicotiana knightiana. Next base: position 99,233 of record ML392335.1, read on the forward strand.
TACATGTGTGCTTGTTATCAACCCGCAATTTGGCCTTTGCAAGGTTATTGCTCAATTAATAAGATAAAGGGCACAATTTCCAAATTATACAATTGAGACACTCTATCTTGATATGCTGGTGAATTTACATTTCCGACCTTTAATGATTATTTTAGATTAACTGGGATAATAATTGAACATCTGATTGCGTGTGTTCATACTAAAAATGGTCTAACAGAGTCATTAATCAAACGCCTCCAATTAATTACTAAATCAATATTTATGAGAATAAAATTTCCCATCTTGGTATGTGGTCATACTATTTTGCATGCAGCAAATTTTTTGTGGGTCAGGCCGCAAGTTATCATAAAGTCTCTCCATTACAATTGGCTTATGATCATAAGCCAAATACTTCTCATCTTAGAATATTTGAATGTGTGGTATATATACAATTGCTCTATCACAATGCACAAACATGAGTCCTCAAAGAAGATTGAATATATATTGGTATACCCTACATTATGTGGAGAAAATAAACAGGTGGACAAAGACATAAATTGAACTGCATCATCTCCGAGATATCAAGTAAAGTTTTCATCAGGGGGAGAAATACGTGTTGTACTCTTTTTTTCTTAACTAAGGTTTTATCCCAATTGAATTTTCCTGATACGGTTTTTAATGAGACGGTTCTCCATACGTATTACAAGATGTGTATTGTCACGCCCCAAAATAGGGGAGGCACGACTAGCACTTGATACTATATTCGATCGAGTTAGCCACTAAACATACTAGCTAACTAAAATGGGGGCCCAACAGATCGGCAGCACAACATCTGAAATAATAAGCCTGGACCGTTAAGGTCATGACCTGAATAACAATAAGCCATATAAACAAAGGTAGACAAGCCAAAATAATAAAGTACTAGCTGGCCAACGCGACTGAAGACATACATACCTTCACACATATATATACATGCCAAGCCTATGGGATGGAGATTGAAAGCTGCACAAATAAACCAAGAATACTGTGTCCATAATAGCATCTAAGAGTGTCATAAGCGTTGTCGGGACAAGGCCCCGACTATACCCAAACTATACAACAAAAGTAACCATCCTATGGAAGCTCCAGTAAGAGGTGGAGCTTACCAACTCACAACTAAACCCCGAAATCCTAGCGGAGGGGTCGATCAGAGTCCCTACCTGGACCTGCACGCACGAAACAAAAATGCTGTGTCCAAAGGAAACAGGACATCAGTACGAATAAAAATGTACTGGTATGTAAGGCAAAAAGTAGAATCATACATAGCTGATGTAAAAAGGGTAATATAGATACCACCTGACGCTGAAACTCTGATAGCCTCCATGGCCGACATCCGACCTCATAGTAATCAAATATGCATGGTTGCTCGTGTAATCGTATGTTGTGAATACATATATATTGATGCAAATACATGACATACCCAACCAAGTTCTAGCAATGGCGGTCTCTCCCGGTAGTTAACCGGTATCATATTGCCAACCTGTGGCCATCTGTACAATATATATAGTCTTTCGGGCAAATAGGCCCCTTACCTCCGATTATAGCTGGAAGTCCATGCATAATATGCCATGTATGATATGAAATTTGAATGCACATAATAAGCCATAAAAAGAACTTATCCAATCTTGGCTCATTGGTACTCTTATTCTCATAATCTCATAATCACCTTCGTATCGCATACAAATGTCTCGTGGAACCTCATATGTTTCTTTTTTATAAGCTTGAAAACTTAACTCGACTTTTAGAAAGATAACTTAACTATGAATATGTTCATAAAAATCTTAAGGTGCTTCACTTAGTCCTTATACCCGATTTCTTGATAATTAGTAAAAGAAAGTATTTCAAAAAAATCAAGTGTTTTGGTAGTTTAAACATAAAAATTATATTTGAGATTTTTGGAAATCGACGTATCACTTTATATATTTTAAAATACACTTTAAAAAGGAAGAAGGATTGATCGTAAATACTAAATGCCTTTATTTTTAAGTCACACAACCAAAATACGAATAAGAATTCATATATATGGACATATAAGAAAGCCGACAAAATGATATATATAGATGTCGAATACCCTATTTAACCGAACGAGTGGAACATCAACCTAATAGCATCATGAAAATACTTCAGCTACGATCCCAATGCCTTTCTCAGAAGGTCTTCCTAGCAATAGAATAGTAAAATACCATATTTGGCGTCTTAGGAATTTCCCAGAATTCGTGCTAAAAGGAAGGACAGAGCTTAACCTTAACATATCTTTCCAAAAAACGTCTGAATGCCGGTAGTTCCTTCATGAACATTGTTCCTTACGTCCTAAGCTTCACAAACACTATATATATGTAGCTTATACACACATATAAACAGTTCATAATTGAGTTTAAATCGGTAGATTTTCCATATGATCCTAACTTGAGGAAAAGAGTCCGAAAATGATTACCTTGGCAAACCAAGTACAAAGCTTGAAGAACCAGCAAGAACAACAAATTCATATCTTCCAAAAATAGCTCCAAACACAGCTAATAGAAGGGGAAAACGATTGCAAAGCGTAGAGATTGCGTTTCTAGGCACGGAGGCAAACTTTAACGATAGAAATCGTTAAAAACACACCTTAATCACTCAAGAACACCATGGAACCCTCTCTTCAGCTTTATACTACTTGTTTGACCCTACCCGATTCGCGACCCGGTTTCAGCCCGGACAGTCCGTGGTAAAATAGTCATAACTTCTTACTGTGATGTCGGTTTGATGTGAGGTGTTTTTGGTTGCGAACTAGACTCGTAGAACTTCGATTAGGTAGGTTTTGGATCCCATAAATCTTTATATATTGGGAGAAATAATCTGATACATTTGACCCAAAGTTTAGAAATTTATTAGAGAAATTTATGATAAGTTTTGCCGACCTTTATTTCGCAACTTGCTTGAATCCAAAAATTAACATGTGACCAGTGTGATATTATAATACCTATTAACACATTATTCTTAGAATATTAGACACTCTTAGTCTTATCCCAAAGGTGCAAGTTAACTTAAACCTTCCAAACGCGCGGGGTGCTACCCGAGTCATTTCTTTAACCATGAACCTTTGTTTAAGGGATTCCTTGACCTAAAGATTTTGTTTTGTTCCTTGATATTACCACATATTTTGAGTCTTATTCTCTCAATGTGATATACCCAATCATATATACCCTATATAACCACGCCACATTTCGTATATTACGTAAGAGAAGAGAGAAAAAAAAATGGGGTCTCACAGTCTCCCCCCCTTAAGAACATTCGTCCGCGAATGGGTCAAGTCAATTCCTTGGTTTCATTTCTTTTCTGATAATACGTTATTTGCGAGGATATATTAGTTACATTTGCAAAGCATAAATCAAATTATGAAGATTCCAACTACTAGGCTTCGTATAGCTATCTCGCAATAAGAAATTTAAATTGCACTTTCAAGTCATTTAAAATCCAATTAAGTTTATGTAAAGAAATAATTGCCAATTATATAAATGCGACTCACCTTAAGTCATAAATAGGTGGGGGTACTTCTTCCTCATTTCCTCCTCAGCTTCCCAGGTCATTTCCTCGATGTTGTTATTTCGCCATAACACATTCACAAAAGCCACTTCTTTAGTTCGAAGCTTTCTTACCTGCCGATCTAAAATAGCTATTGGTATCTCTGCATAAGATAAGTCTTCAACAATGTGAATATCCTCAATGGGTGTAATACGTGAAGGATCTCCAATGCACTTCCGCAACATAGATACATGAAACGCAGGATGAACTGCTTCCAATTCTTAAGGAAAATCAAGCTCGTACGCCACCCTACCAATCCTCCGAATAATATTATACGGTCCAACATACCTGGGGCTGAGCTTCCCCTTCTTTCCAAATCGCATGACACCCTTCATAGGCGATACTTTCAGGAAAACTCAATCTTCTACATCAAACTCTAAGTCTCGTCGTCGAACATCTGCATGAGACTTCTGCCGACTTTGTGTTGTATGCAGCCGGTATCTAATAAGTTTTACCTTTTCCATTGCTTGCTGGACTAAATTAGGACCTAGAAACTCTGCTTCCCCAACGTCGAACCAACCGATCGGCGACCTACACTTTCGCCCGTATAGTGCTTCGTAAGGAGCCATCTGAATACTAGCTTGGAAGCTGTTATTATAAGAGAACTCAATAAGAGGTAGATAATCATCCAAACTTCCTTTAAAATCTATCATGCAGGCACGTAACATATCCTCAACTATCTGAATAGTATGCTCTGCATGTCTATCCGTTTGCGGATGAAAAGCGGTGCTAAGATTTACCTGCGTTCCTAGACCCTTCTAAAAAGATTTCCAAAAATGTGTTGTAAATTGAGCCCCTCGATTAGAGATAATAGATAATGGCACTCCGTGAAGGTGAACAATCTCTCAAATGTAAAGCTTGGCGTAATCCTCAGCTGAATATGTCGTCCTGAGTGGCAGGAAATGAGCAGATTTTGTAAGCATATCAATAATTACCCAAATAGAATCATACCTCCGTGGAGTGCGAGGCAAACAAGTGATGAAATCCATATTTATCATGTCCCATTTCCATAATGGAAGCTCAATATGCTGAGTTAGGCCTCCAGGCCTCTGATGTTCGGCTTTAATTTGCTGGCAGTTGGGACATTGGGCTACCATCTCCACGATATCTTTTTTCATTCCATTCCACCAATAGATCTGTCGAAGGTCCCGATACATCTTTGTCGCTCCGGGGTGAACTGCATATCTAGAATAATGGGCCTCCGAAAGAATCTTGGTGCGGAGCTCTCCGNCCTAAGAACTCCATCTCCAGTTAGCTCAAATAAAGGTTGTCACTACTGTGGAATACTTTCCTTCAGTTTTATAAGCTCAGGATCCTCGTGTTATCGCTCTTTCACTTCAGTAACAAAAGAATATTTTGCCGTATTCTGAACGAGAATGCGTCCACCCTCTGTGCCTACAAAACGCACCTGCAAACTAGCTAGCTAGCATATATATTTGGTCATCTTGACCTTATCAGCTTCAACATGGCTTAGACTGCCCATGGACTTCCGGCTAAGGGCATCAACAACAATATTAGCTTTGCCGGGATGATATAAAATATCAACATCATAGTCCTTTCATAATTCTAGCCATCTTCTTTGTCGTAGGTTCAGCTCCTCTGTTTAAATAAATACTGACGGCTCTAGTGGTCGGTGAAAACATCAATATGAACCCCATATAGATAATGCCTCCAAATCTTTAGGGCAAAGACAACTGCGGATAACTCAAGATCGTGCGTAGGATAGTTCTGTTCATGTTTCCGCAACTGTCTAGAGGCATACGCAATAACCTTACCATGCTGCATAAGAACACAGCCTAGGACAATTCTTGAGGCATCACAATATACAACATAACCCTCGGTGCCATCCGGAAGAGTAAAGACAGGTGTCGCAGTAAGCCTTTTCTTTAGCTCCTGAAAACTTTGTTCACATGCCTCAGTCCACTGAAACTTAGCTCCCGTATGTGTCAGTTTCGTCAATGGTGCAGAGATAGAGGAAAATCCCTCTACAAACCTTCGGTAATACCCTGCCAAATGTAAAAATCTTCGAACCTCTGTCGGATTCAAGGGCCTCGATAAGTCATCACAGCTTCAATCTTTTGGCCATCAACCTTGATACCATCGCCGGTAATAACATGACCAAGAAAAGCTACAGAAGTTTGCCAAAATTCACATTTAGATAATTTAGCATATAACCTGTAGACTTGGAGAGTCTGCAATACATCTCGCAAGTGGTCCGCATGCTCGGCTTTCGATCGTGAATATATCAGGATGTCGTCAATAAACACAATCACAAATTCATCCAAGAATGGTTTGAATACCCGGTTCATAAGATCCTTAAAGGATGCTGGGGCATTTGTAAGCCCGAAAGACATGACAAGGATTTCAAAATGGCCATACCTCGTCCTAAATGTTGTTTTTGGGATATCAATAACCCTGACTCGTAGCTGATGATAACCGGATCGCAAGTCGATCTTCGAAAAACATTTGGCACCTTGTAACTGGTCGAACAGGTCATCAATCCGTGGAAGAGGATACTTATTCTTGATAGTGACTTTATTTAGTTGCCTGTAGTCAATACACATCCGCAAGGATCCATCTTTCTTTCGAACAAAGAGCACCGGAGCACCCCATGGGGATGTACTTGGCCTAATAAAGCCTTTATCGAGTAAGTCCTTTAGTTGTTCCTTCAATTCCCTTAGCTCTACATGAGCCATTCTGTAGGGAGGAATGTATATAGGCTACATATCAGGAAGCAAATCTATAGCGAAATCGATTTCCCTTTAGGGGGAATTCCTAGAAGCTCGTCAGGGAATACCGTCGGGAATTCATTCACAATAGGAACTGACTGAAGAGTCGCCGACTCCTTCTCTATATCCCTGACATGAACCAGATGGTATATACAGCCTTTAGCAATAAACTTCCGAGCCCTAAGGTATGAAATAAACTTACCCTTGGGTGAGGCTGCATTACCTTTCCATTCAAGGACAGGCTCACCAGGAAAATGAAATCGGACCAACTTTGCACGACAATCAATATTAGCATAACAAGCTGCCAACCAATCCATACCCATAATGACATCGANGCTTACCCTTAGGCGTGGCTGCATTACCTTTCCATTCAAGGACAGGCTCACTAGGAAAATGAAATCGGACCAACTTTGCACGACAATCAATATTAGCATAACAAGCTGCCAACCAATCCATACCCATAATGACATCGAAGTCTAGCATAACCAATTCAACTAAATCAACAGAGGTTGGACGGTCATTAATTAACACTGTACAACCTCGATAGACATGACTAGCTACAATAGAGTCACCAACTGGCGTATACACCTCAACTGACTGCGGCAACAAATCAGATCTCATGTCAAGCTTACTAGCAATAAATGGAGTAATATATGAAAATGTAGAGTCGGGATATACCAAGGCATAAATGGCATGAGAATGTATTGTCAATATACCTGTGACAACATCTGGGGATGCCTCTGAATCCTGTCGGCATGTGAGTGCATAAAAACGGTTCTGGCCACCACTAGAACCTGAGGTGTTTCCTCCACCTCTCCCCTACCACGGCCCAGAGTAGACTGTGGACCTGGTTAGGGAGCACGGACTGAGGGCGAGGAGGCTGCTGTGGATCCTGAAGGCTGAGCTGGTGCACCTCTGCCTAACCCCGGGCACCGGCTAATAAAATGTTCTGTCTGCCTACAATGATAACATCCACTCGAACCCTGTCTACACTTCCCGGTGTGCAGCTTACCACACTGAGTACATGGAGGAGTAGGTTTTCTCATCTGTGCGAAATGCTCGTGTCGACGACCCTCAGGTTGGCCTGAGCTCTGCCCCCGTCCTGACTGAATATAACGATCAAATCGCTGGCCCTGTATCTGTGGTGGGAAACTACCTGCTGACCGAGGTGGATATCGATGGAGTGGGGGCCAAAAATCACACCGTGGATCCCTATAAGACCCATAGTACGAGCCCTCTTGCTTTGCTCCCTATCCCTGCGAGTATCACGAATCCGACGGGAAAGGTCCTCTGTAGTCTGAGCGAAAGCCTGTATGCAGGATATATCTATATCACCCGATAGGGATGCTACCCTACAGTCTCTAATCAGATGATCCCCCAACCAATCCACATAATGATGAACTCTAGCCCTCATAGTACGTACAATATCTGGTGCATACCTCGCCAAAGAATTAAACTTATGGTTATAATCCCTCATACTCATATCCTTCTGCTTCAGGTAAGAAACTAGTCAAGACGGGCATCAGGTCCTCTCGATCTCTCACATGCCTCATACCATAGGATAGCTACATCACGTAGTCGAAAAGAATCCAACTCTACAGCCTCGGTGACGGAGGCATGAATCACCCTCAATACTCTATACATATGGTCTATAAAGTCCTGGGGATCCTCGGTGGAACTAGATCCTGTAAATAATGGAGGGGCCAAGTGAAGAAACTCTTGTACCGTCGAGCTTCCTGTCTGATCTTTTCGGGCATCTGCCCCCGACTCTAGCCATCTCTCATAAATATAAACCATCCTAGTCAGAAACTGAACTGCCTCCCTCATCCCCTTCTCCCTAGTATCTGATGGGGGAACAACAGGTGCTGGAGGTCCTGTGTCTTTAGCTGCCTCATATACCAATGGAACTGGTGAGGTTGGGGGTATTGCATCTCCCTGGGCTCCAACAAGTGCTGGGGAAGCTGAAACTAGGGGTACTGGAGACCCAATGTGTGCCTCTAAGGGAAATCTATCCCTCTGACCCAGTGGGGAACGACTGGTACTTTCCCCCGGATCCTTACCTATCTCTCGTTGTGCCATCTCCTGAGCATAGGTAGCTTGTTAGATAAGAAACACAAAGCACGATTTAGATTTCATATGTTCTTATAACTTCGCTCTATAGCACGATCTATTAATTGAAAGAAACGTAACCATTCCTAAATGCCTCATAGCCTCCTGATTATAAGTGTGGTGCACAACACACCCATAAGCAAGACTCTACAAGACACGGCTTGTAAACTCCCTGGGATACGACCTGCTCTGATACCAAGTTTGTTACGCCCCAAACTAGGGGAGGCATGACTGGAACTCGATACTATATTCGATCGAGTTAGCCACTAAACATACTAGCTAACTAAACTAGGGGCCCAACAGATCGGGCAGAACAACATCTGAAATACTAAGCCTGGACCGTTAAGGTCATGACCTGAATAACAATAAGCCATATAAACAAAGGTAGACAAGCCAAAATAATAAAGTACTAGCTGGCCGACGAGGCCGCGACTGAAGACACACATGCCTACACACATATATATACATGCCAAGCCTATGGGATGGAGATTGAAAGCTGCACAAATAAACCCAGAATATTGTGTCCATAATAGCCTCTAAGAGTGTCATAAGCGTTGCCGGGACAAGGCCCCGACTATACCCAAACTATACAACAAAAGTAACCATCCTATGGAATCTCCAATAAGAGGTGGAGCTTACCAACTCACAGCTAAACCCCGAAATCCTAGCGGAGGGGTCGATCAGAGTCCCTACCTGGACCTGCACGCACGAAACAAAAATGTTGTGTCCCCAGGAAACGGGACATCAGTACGAATAAAAATGTACTGGTATGTAAGGCAAAAAGTAGAATCATACATAGCTGATGTAAAAAGGGTAATAGAGATACCACCTGACGCTGAAACTCTGATAGCCTCCATAGCCGACATCCGACCTCATGGTAATCAAATATGCATGGTTGCTCGTGTAATCGTATGTCGTGAATACATATATATTGATGCAAATTCATGACATACCCAACCAAATTCTAGCAATGGCGGTCTCTCCCGTTAGTTAACCGGTATCATATTGCCAACCTGTGGCCATCTGTACAATATATATAGTCTTTCGGGCAAATAGGCCCCTTACCTCCGATTATAGCTGGAAGTCCATGCATAATATGACATGTATGATATGAACTTTGAATGCACATAATAAGCCGTAAAAAGAAATTATAAAATCTTGGCTCATTGGTACTCTTATTCTCATAATCTCATAATCACCTTCGTATCGCATACAAATGTCTCGGTGAACCTCATATGTTTTTTGAATAAGCTTGAAAACTGAACTCGACTTTTAGAAAGATAACTTAACTCTGAAGATGTTCATAAAAAGTTTAAGGTGGTTCACTTAGTCCTTATACCTGATTTCTTGATAATTAGTAAAAGAAAGTATTTCAAAAATCAAGTGTTTTAGTAGTTTAAACATAAAAATTATATTTGAGATTTTTATAAATGGAGTATCATTTTAGAGATTTTTAAAATACACTTTAACAAGGAAGAATGACTGATCGCAAATACTAAATGCCTTTATTTGACACAACCCAAATACGAATAAGAATTCATATATATGGATATATAGTTAAGAAAGACGACAAAATGATATATATATATAGATGTCGAATACCCTATTTAACCGAACGAGTGGAATATCAACCTAATAGCATCATGAAAATACTTCAGCTACGATCCCAATGCCTTTCTCAGAAGGTCTTCCTAGCAATAGAATAGTAAAATAGCACATTTGGCGTCTTAGGAATTTTCCAGAATTCATGCTAAAAGGAAGAATGGAGCTTAGCCTTAACATACCTTTCCAACGAACGTCCGAATGCCGGTAGTTCCTTCACGAACGTTGTTCCTTACGTCCTAAGCTTCGAAAACACTATATACATGCAGCTTATACGCACCTATAAATAATTCATAATTTAGTTTAAATCGATAGATTTTTCATATGACCCTAACTTGAGGAAATGTCCGTAGAACTTTGTAAAAATGATCATAAAAGAGTTCGAAGATGATTACCTTGGCAAACCAAGTATAAATCTTGGATAACCAGCAAGAACAACAAATTCCTATCTTCCAAAAATAGCTCCAAACACAGCTAATAGAAGGGGAAAACGATTGCAAAGCGTAGAGATTGCGTTTCTAGGCACGGGGGCAAACTTTAATGATAGATCATTAAAAACGCACCTTAATCACTCAAGAACACCATGGAACCCTCTCTTCAGCTTTCTCTCTGTTTTGGGACGAAGATGAAATGTTTTGGGGTCTTAAAAGTCGGATTTTCCGACTTATACTACTTGTTTGACCCGGCCCGGTTCTTGACCCGGTTTCAGCCCGGACAGTCCGTGGTAAAACAGTCATAACTTCTTACTCCGATGTTGATTTGATGTGAGGTGTTTTTGCTTGCGAACTAGACTCGTAGAACTTCGATTCGGTAGGTTGTGGGTCCCATAACTCTTTATATATTAGGAGAAATTATCTGATACATTTGACCCAAAATTTAAAAAATTTATTAGAGAAATTTATGATAAGTTTTGCCGACCTTTATTTCGCAACTTGCTTGACTCCAAAAATTAAATTGTGACTTGTGTGATATTATAATACCTCATAACACATTATTCTTAGCATATTAGACACTCTTAGTCTTATCCCATTGGTGCAAGTTAACTTAAACCTTCCGAACGCGCGGGGTGCTACCCGAGTCATTTCTTTAACCACAAACCTTTTTTTAAGGGATTCCATTGACCTAAAGCTTTAGTTTTGTTCCTTGATATTACAACAAATTTTTAGTCTTATTCTCTCAATGTTCTATACCCAATCATATATACCTTATATAACCACGACACGTTACGTATATTCCGTAAGAGAAGAGAGAAAAAAACACATGGGGTCTCACATGTATACTCCTTTTCCTTCACAAGATTTTTTCCCATTGGGTTTTTCCTAGTGAGGTTTTAACGAGGCACATTATCTTTTAAGTGGACATCCAAGGGGGAGTGTTATAAATCCAGTGAATGTGGATGTTCTTCCGTAACTTCTTTAGTAATTTATGTACCCCATCAATGAACCTATTAATTATTGTAACTTGAGGAGATCTTTGTAACTATATATAGAGCACTTTTGGCTCATGAATTAAATACTTGAAATAAGAAGAATAATTCCTTCCTTTCTACATCTCTTATCTATAATTATCTTTTCTCTTTTGGTGCTTTAGTTTATAATTATAATATTTATTTTATAACAACTATAATATAGAAAACTTGAATTTATATAACTTTCAATCCATATCTTTGTACAGTCTTGGAAATGTTCTACTGAAATACTAAGGGGCAATTTTAAAAGAACTATAGGCATTTGAAACCATACAAATAACGAAGCAAAAAGAAACGAAAAAACAATAAAATTCATTTTAAACATTCACTATCAACTAGTGATAAATGATGGCGTATTTTTGAGTATATCTGCATATTAATTCTTGTGTGAGTCATGGCAGATTACATGGTTTTTAAAGTGAAATATACTCATTATGTGTTTCTTATGTGTAGGAACGAGTTTGGATGATAAATGATCAAAAGATGACAATTCGACACAAAAAGATGAAATTGAAGGATTGGGAGCTCGTCTATTCTCGTGTGTGGCACGAAGAAGGACGCGAAAAAGGAGAAAAGTGACGGCACAAAACAGAAAAGCGAAGAAAAGGCACGGATAGCTTCGCGAAATGGAAGAATTTCAAAAGCTGAATCCGCGTCAAAGTTCGCGCGCTGCGCGAAATCAGACGCGGATTCTAGCTTCTCCCCTCCGAAGTTAGATTGAAAATTTCCGCCCCTCATCAACCCTAAGTGATATAAATACATCTTAAAACAAAAATTTGAGGAGGAGGAGACACTACTTTAGGGTAAGACAACACCCGAGGAGGCAAGAACACGCTAGGAGCAAGGAAGAAGATTTAACCACGAGTTTTTTCTTACTCTTCCTATTTTTCATTGTTGGTTATGAATTTTAGTATTTTAGTTTTACATGCTATTATGAGTAACTAATTTATTATCTAGATTTTTGATGGAACCTCTTGGAGGATGAATTCTTGTTACGTTTTAATATAATTTAACCTTTGAATTTGTCTATTTATTCAACTACGTACTTATTTCAGTTGATTGAATGACCATCAATTGAATGTGCCTATTTATTGTGTGTTTATTGAGAAAGGATACGTATTTAGGTGGCAATCTCACTCCTAACGCATGTGAGAAATCAATACAGCGGGTTTAAAGATAGGTTTAGAAATAACAAAGCATTGACGTGGTTATAGTAAGGTGTTAGATTAAGCCAACTAGCGTAGTTCGAGAGAATATGCCTAGTAAATTGTTCTAGTTTCTCGAGAGATAATTACGACACCTAAAGTGCTCACGATCAGTAGAGAATACATAGGCAAAATTATAAGAAACATAGCGGGAAGGATTCCAACATTTGGAGAAATCATAACTCTAGACCTCCTAAATTAATCTCCAACCCTTAGTATCTTTAGTTGTTAATTTACTGCTTTAGTTTCTTAGCTAATTAGTTATATATAAGAATCTTAATCTTTATAACTCAGAAATTTATTCGAGCTTGTCTTCTTAGCGATATTGAACAATTATAGCGAAACCTTAGTTCTCCGTGGGATTCGACTCCGGATTTATAGACCGCATTATATTTGCAGCGACCGTTTACCCTTTTTAGGACTAGAGTTGGGCATGATCAAATTTTGGCGTCGTTGCCGGGGAACTAACAGTGTAGTTGTAGGTGTACATATTTCTAGGTTTCAAGTTTGAACCTTTATTTATTTTATTTTTTAGTATTTGATTTTTATTTTCTTTATTTTAGTTTTATTTGTTAATTTGAAAAATATGGCATCATGGAATTATGAGATTTTTTATGTTGGTAATTCTACTTTTGATCCTCCTTATGCTTATTTTAGAGGAAACCACCCATGACAAAATTATCAAAATAATCCTGATGGCGAGTTATGTGCACCAACTCAATCTTATGTGTGGAATGTGAGTGATATGTGTGGTGGTCAAGATGGTCACTTTCATGGTTGTGCTTATATTTCTTATCTTCCCCTAACTCCTTACTATGATGGTTCTACTTTTTCTTGTGAAGTGAACATGAACAAAGAACTCGGGGATGATAACCTGAAAGAGATAAAAGATATGCTAAGGTACCTTGTGGGAAATAATAATGAGACACAACTGCAAATACAAAGACAAGATGCAACTATTCGCAACGTGGAGGCTCAAGTGAGTCAACTGGTTGAAGCTTTTAATGTTCAACAAGTTAATATTATGGATAGTATCCAGGAGCAGTGTCCATTAGAGACACAAATAGAGGTGCCAATAGAGGGGTCAAGAGTAGAACATCAACACTCTAACCAGCTATAATTTGATGATGTCAGTGTTGAAGAAATTATACTAGAGTCAGGCAACGAGATTGAGGATACAAATTTAGCTGACTCTAGTATAATTTGTGTTGAGGAGGCTGAAAATCTTGAAGTTCAGGTATTTGAGCGTGTTAGACCTCATTAAACACTTCTCTACATTATGTTCAGATGGTGAAAGAAGAATTGATGCTTATGAGAGCATAAAAAGGAGTCAAGTGAAGAGGTAGATGAGCCTTATATTTTGAAATTATCAAGGTTGTCTAGGCAAGGTGACACTCCTCGGTCGAGAGCCAAAAGGTGCATGAGAGCTTACTTAATTTTTGGCTCACAAGAATTTGTACCGCCCTAGGAACATAACCATAAGCTTGAATAAAAACTTGGGGTCCAATTCATAAGTTCGAAGTGGAGGCAGAAAGTGATTCATATCGTGCCACGACGTTAAATCAGGCGTTTGTTGGGAGGCAACCCAACTTTACTACTTTCTTATATTTTTAGTTTTAAAAAAAAAATATTAGTTTCTTATTGTATTATTTTTGTAGTGTCGCTTTTGATTTTTTAGGAGCTTGGGAAGCATAGCTATTGGAAGGATGCAACATCAAGCCAAATGGTTAGAAATAAGTGTGGGGTGCCCGCACAAAGGGTCAAGCCTGAGAGAAGTTTGAGTACCCCATGAACTGCTAATGCTTCGACCTTTGGCCTACGAGGGAGTATCTTTTACCCTCTTGTAATTTTGGGTGTGCGTTGGGGACAATGCATAATTTTAAGTGTGTTTGTGTGATTTCCTATGCTATATTAGTTGTATTATTTTATGTGTTGAAAAAGAAAACAATAATAATAATTAGGTAGAAATAATCCCTCTTGGTTTTTCTTATGGCCACAGTTCTTTTCCAAGGGATGACGCTTTGAACCGGGTGATTTTTTTGTAGGTATAATTTTCAAAAGGTTTTGGACTTTTCCCTACGAGGGACTTCATAGACAGTTTTCTTGAGGATTTGAAGTCTAAAGAAAAATACAAACAGATTTTTTATTTTCAACTGATAATGGAATTGGAAGAACTTGAGTATCTATGCTTTTTGACATGTTTTATGTTGGGGCTTAGAGGTGGAGCATTTGTGCTGAGCACCTTCTTCTTGATTATTGTGACTATACGCCTTGAGAATATGTGTGACTTCCTTTTGAAACCTTGGGCTCGTTTATTGACTCCTGTTGTTACTTCCTAGTGTTTGGATTATTTCATGACTGTGCTAGTTGCTTTAACTTGAGAGTGGAGTCTGAGCCATCCTGAGTAAGTCATGTGGATCGTCTGAGGTGAGATTTTGGTTGTATTTTGTGCCATACCTTGTTAGTCTAGAACTTTCCCCGTGTGTGTGTCGCAGCGAAATAAAGTCTTGTGAGTTTAGGAAATGATATAGGCATTTCTTTGATTGATCCTTTAGTATATTTGCCTATCAGTGATAAAAAATTATCATTTATTAGCCCATTTGAGCCTGTAAACCTCTTCTTTGGTACAACATTTGTAACGACCCCACCAGTCGTTTTGCGATATCGAACCCCGTTCCCCTAAGTGAAACTTTCCATAGCGGCTTATTGTGATTTATGACTTGAGGGAGCGGGTGGTCCGAGTTTCGGAAGTGTTTGGATCGATTTTGGAACACTTGGTTCCTTCAGGTTGGCCTTTAAGGCTAAAGTTTGACTTCAGTCAACATTTTGAGTAAACGACCTCGGAATCGAGTTTCGACGGTTCCGGTAGCTTAGTATGATGATTTCGGACTTGGGCATATGTTCGGAATGGGTTTCGGATGACCCCGGAACGTTTTGGCGCCCAACATTGAAATAAGAGTTCCTTAAGTTCATATTGTGGTTTGGGACGTGTTTTTGTGTTATCAAGGTCCGAACAGAATTTCGAGACCGGGAATAGTTCTGTTATGTCATTTATGACTTTCCTGCAAAATTTGGTGTCATTTCGAATAGTATAGGTCGGTTCGGCGCATTATTAGCGAATTCAAGAAAACTTAAAGTTCCTAAGTTTGGTTCTAGGGGTTTTGAGGTGTGATTTTAAGTTTTAGCGTTGTTGCGGGTGTTCCGAAGGCTCGGGCGAGTTCGTATTATGATTTGGGAATTGTCGGTATATTTGGACGGGGGATCGGGTGGGCCAGGTGCCTGTCGGGCACCAAACGAGGCCAAAAACCAGCTAAAGCAGTTGCTGGTGCACCTTATCTGGTGTGACCGCAGGTGTGGTTGCCCAGTCGCAGGTGCGAGACCGCTCCTGTGGTCCAGGCCTCGCAGGTGAGACCCCAAGGTGGGTTGCCCAGTTCTCGCAGGTTCGGGTTCCTTCCCCTAGGTGCGGAGCCACAGGTCCGGACTCCAGCCCGCAGGTGCGAGCCCAGGCCCTTGTCCAATTTTCCGCAGGTGCGAGACCGCAGGTGCGGTCGTCGAGTCACAGGTGCAGAAACCC
Organism: Nicotiana knightiana; assembly: GCA_005239525.1. Lineage (NCBI taxonomy): Eukaryota > Viridiplantae > Streptophyta > Magnoliopsida > Solanales > Solanaceae > Nicotiana > Nicotiana knightiana. The sequence continues at coordinate 115,499 of ML392335.1, forward strand.
TTGTAGGCAGTAAGGTCTTTAACTGCGGGATTATCCCATTTCTTCCACCATAGGCGATTATTAGAGCTTGGAAAGGAGCCCCACGACCCATCCATTGAGAGGTAAGTAAATTCTACCCTAAAGTTAGTTAATGCATCAATTCCTAGTTGAATTTTACTACCTAATTAGTGAAAAATCAAGGAATTTGGTAGTAACCTAGGGCTTTCGAGAATTTTGAGAATTACCCGTGAATTGGCTATGAAATCATACAAAAATCATATATTAATGATCCTTAGGTTATGGGTGAGTGTTTCCATCGAGAATTTTTGAAATTCGAGCATGCGGGCCCGGGGTTGGATTTCGTCATTTCTTCAAGAATGATGAATTTGACTAAATAATAGGAGAATTCCATGCTTTGAGTATAATTTGATATATTTACGTATTGTTTGGTTATCTTCGAGTCCTTTGGGTGACGAGTTCGGAGTTTCGGGCGCATTTTTTACCCCGGGAGTTGGTGCGATGCGAGGTGAGTCTCCTTTCTAACCTCGTAAGATGGAATTGTCCCCGTAGGTGTTTTAAATTCTATGTGTGATATTTATGGGGGATATGTACGTACAAAGCGACGAGAGTCCGTACGTAGCGGGTATTATTATTATGTCTAGGTAGCTAGGCCCACATCATGCCTTGTGTTTTCCTTGAAATGAACTATATGCTTAATGAATTAAATTTTACATGCGGCTTATTTCCCTGAGATCATGGAATTTGAAAATTTTTAAGGAATTGGTCACTGAAAAGTAATTTAAAAAGGAATATTGTATGTGCATGTGACTGCTTCGCAATTTACATTTCGCGAGCGGAGTGTGATTTCCCCCTCTCATGGGAGCGTTCCGTACGCCACGACGGATTGAAAGATGCACTTATGGTACGGGTCATTTGATCCTCAGCAGTGCATAGGTATGATTACTTTATGGCAAAGTGAACTTATGGTTCGGGTCGTTCGACCCTCAGCAGTGCACATATATGATTATCCTATGGCTCGGGCCGGTTGTCCTTATCCCGTATGCGCATGATTTATTATTTTTGAATTCATGGATATTGATTTGAAAAATATTTGGGGGAAGATGAAGTAGTAATTGTTTATCCCGTATGCACTTATGTTTATTTACTTCCAGTATTTACCTCTGTACCGTATGGCTCCGAAATAGTTGAAAGAGTTGAAAGAGCAACTTAAGGAGTTGTTGGCTAAGGGGTTCATCAGACCGAGTGTATCGTCGTGGGGTGCTCCAGTTCTATTCGTGAAGAAAAAGGATGGGTCCATGCGGATATGTATTGATTACCACCAGTTGAACAAGTTCACCATTAAGAACAAGTATCCTTTGCCGCGCAACGATGATTTGTTTGACCAGTTGCAGGGTGCTAGTGTGTTTTCTAAGGTTTATTTGAGATCGGGATACCATCAGTTGAAGATTCGGGCCTCGGATGTCCCGAAGAGTTCTTTCCGTACGAGATATGGCCATTATGAGTTCCTGGTGATGTCCTTTGGCTTGACTAATTCCCCAACTGCATTTATGGACTTGATGAACAGGGTATTTAGGCCGTGTATTGATTCCTTTGTCATTGTCTTCATTGATGACATATTGATTTACTCACGTAGCTTGGGGGAGCACGAGCAGTATTTGAGAGTTGTGCTCTAGACTTTGCGAGAACAGAAGCTATATGCTAAGTTGTTTGGATACCGTAGCATTCTTGGGGCATGTGGTATCCGGAGAGGGTATCAAGGTTGATCCTCAGAAGATCGAAGCAGTTCAGAGTTGGCCGCATCCTACTTCAGCTACAGAAGTCAGGAGCTTTTTGGGCCTAGCGGGCTATTATCGTCGATTTGTGGAAGGGTTCTCTTCTATTGCAGCTCCATTGACTAGATTGACTCAGAAGAATGCCCCATTTCGATGTTCTGACGAGTGTGAGGCGAGCTTTCATAAGCTCAAGGCGGCATTAACTTTAGCGCCAGTTCTAGTATTGCCTTCCGGTTCTGGGATGTGCACAGTATATTGCGACGCTTCACACATTGGCTTTGGGTGTGTCTTGATGCATGAAGGGAGAGTTATAATTTATGCTTCGCCACAGCTGAAGGTTCATGAGAAGAATTACCCAGTACACGATTTGGATTTGGCGGTGATTGTTCATGCTCTTAAGATTTGGAAGGCGCGTGATGTATCATTTATGGAGGGAGACAAGGTTATGTTGAAGGTCTCGCCGATGAAGGGTATTACGAGGTTTGGGAAGAAGGGAAATCTGAGCCCGAGGTTTATAGGTCCCTTCGAGGTGTTGAGGCGAGTTGGGGAGGTCGCTTATGACCTAGCCTTACCTCCCAGTTTATCAGGAGTTCATCCGGTCTTTCATGTATCCATGCTCCGGAGGTACCACTGATGCGAGACTAAAATGCATAGTTTAATATGTAATATACCGTACATTTGAGGTGCATTAATGATAAAAATACACTTGTTATGTTCTTAATAGAGTTTATTTTATGTGTATATGAATTGGAGATGGAAACGGAGCTAAAGGGGTGCAAATACGTCGAAAATACGCAAAAGGAGACACCCGGGTGATAGCCGGGCGTTTGCCCCCTGAAGCCTGACCCTACCTGGCGTTAGGGGGGTGTTAGGGCCCAAACGCCAGGCCTGCCCTGGCCTTAGGGGTGCGTTAGATCCCAAACGCCCGGGGTCACAGTTTCGGCCAAATCCGAGTTTTGACGAGTTTAAGTGCTTCCCGGTCGAAATAGAAGTCTCATACATGGTTAGGGTACACCCTAAACATATAAATAGACACCAAACAACACAACTTAAAGGGACGGAGAAGGTTCGGAAGGCATTCAGAGGATTCAACTGAAGAAAATCATCGAAGTGCCAAAACATTGATTCTACATCTAGTATTCATTACTTTGTATTTCCATTATGCAATTTCTTTTAGTTTTGATTCGCAATAACATGAGTAGCTAAACTATTTAGTCTAGGGTTTTGGTAGAACCCGTTGGGTATGAATTCATTGTGATATTAATATATTTTGGTTGATTAATCTCTTTTTGTTCAACTACGTTCTTATTACAGTTGATTGAAAGGGCCTTGATTAACTATTCCTATTTATTATGTATCTACTTGAGAAAGAGTGCATATTTAGGTAGTTTCTTGAACAACACCACTCCCGGAGTATAGACGAAAGTCATAACCGAGGGTTTAGAGGTTAGATTAGA
>ML392336.1:0-83356 GCA_005239525.1 Nicotiana knightiana
GCTGAAGCTGAATATCGGTCTATGGCTATGACTATTTGTGAATTAAAATGGCTTCGGAGTATTTTATCAAGTCTGGGCATCCAACACCATTCTCCCATTTGTCTTTCTTGTGATAGTCAATCTGCACTACATATCCTCCGCAATCCAGTCTTCCATGAAAGAACAAAACATATTGAGATAGACTGTCATTTTATTCGAGATGAATTTGTCGGAGGCACCATCCGCCCGATTTTTGTTCGTACGACTGCACAACTTGCCGACATCTTTACGAAAGCTTTGGGCAAATCACAATTTGAGCTCTTACTTGACAAGTTGGGCATTCGTAATCTTCATGCTCCAACTTGAGGGGGGGTGATAAGGAAACAAAAGTAAATAAGGAATATTCTAGATTTGTATATTTCCTATGTTATTTAGGAGTAGGTTACAATTAATTAATTGTATGGGTTTAGGAAAACTTAGCCAATTAGGTTTAGGTTTCCTAGTCCATTAGGTTTAGGTTTCCCAATTAGTTTAGGTTTTGTCTTATTTCTTTGCCTATAAATACTTGTGGAATCAATGAGAAGGGATAAGAGATTTCACCCCAAAACTTATCTTGTCTTGTTCTTCATTATTTGTTAGCATTCTATCACAGAATGCATCGAAATTATGCAGTTGACTCCGACAAAATGTTTGGAATTCAATTAATTAAGAACCTTGAGATAAGGACTTAGGACTCCAAGAAAATTTCAATGTATTTCACATGACAGAGTCTTTTTTTTTTAATTAGTCATGTATGGGAGATTAACTTTGATCTCTACGCCAGAAATAAAATGAACAGTAAACTAGGTGTCAAAGTTGGCTGCCCGCCGTCCATAGCTGTTACATATGCAAAAGGCGGTCACGATTCGAAGCTTATGAATTCGGGCTTTCTTTTTAGTTACTCGATTCTAAATTAATAGTTTATATATATTCAATAAATTTTTATGACAAATACATGAGTTGAACCCAAAGAGACTGAATTCGGCCGAACCCGTACTCGATGGGTTAGGTCCACCCCTATATATACGTCGCTCTTATATTTTAGTTTGTTTTAAATAATGATATAGTATATTTTTATAATTGAAGTTTTTAACTTTAAGCTTAATTCTCATATTACTTTTAATGACATGCTTATCTCGTATATGTTGTAGGTGATCTAAATAAATATTTCGAACATATCACAAAACAATATCAGTAACCGAATAGTATAGTAGTACTTGGAGATTTAATTAAGATATAAGTGCAACAGAAATAAACTAATTAATAAAGGAGTGGGAGCCCGCTCCAAATGTTTGTCCATTCCCCATTTTCTTAGTTTTATCGAAAAGAAAAAATAGCATAGCGTTCATGAGTCAACAAGAAAAAAATTGTTGAATCTTAAACTCAACCTTCAAACTTGTATTATTAAAATACTAGCAATCTTTCTATTACAAGCCCACTTTCGGTTGTCCCAAAATAAAATTTTAGGAAAAAAGTACTTCAGTCACCATATACTACCTAAGAGTTGACATTGAACTCGAAGTAAAAACAAAAACTCAAATAAACTATATATATATATATATATATATTATCAAATGTGAACTGAAAAATTAAAAGGATAAACTGTTGAACGGAGTACAAAGTTGGAAAACGAAGTAGTAATTAATGCATCATAATCTGAAGTCAGGACGACCAATGACGGTGATCCAATTTCCACAATTACCTTGACACTAATCCAAAAGCTTTGAATAATCGTTTCAATTTATTTAATTAACATTCCATCCGCTTCATATTATGTGTCGTATTTTTTTTATACGTCCCTTAAAAAATATTAATTAAAAAACGGATTAGATTATTCTATACTATTTATGTCATACAATATAATCTCGTCTATTTATGTGTTAACTCTACCTTCAAAAACAATTATTACTAATAATAAAAAAGAAATTGAATTTTTAAAATAACAAATAATTTGAGATAATTATTTTTAATAATGAAGACTAGAAGGAGAGAGTAATTAGTGAAGAGAAGAAAGGTAATATAAGAAAGTCAAAGTTAACCAACTCTAGACGAAGACTTTAAAGTAGTTTAACCATGGACCGAGACCTCCCATGACCAATCAGGACCTTAAATTTAGCCCACTAATATAAGTTGGTGTTGGTTCATTGAACCTCGACTATAATCAGCTCTTTTACGTACATGGAATTCCTATTTTCAACATGTGTTAATAATTTTCGAGATTCATGAATTGTTTCTATTGTAGATTTTATAATATGTTTACATCAACTTTAATTACTTTTTGGACGATTAAATCTTTAGTAGACGTACCGTGGAGGGGACTCGAAACAGCAGCAGCAATTGTAGTACAAGATGAAATGAAGTCTTAAAATGATACTTTACTGCATTAAAAGAATATTCTGCTTAATATTACTTTAATAAACTGCGTTTAATTGTGTTGAATTTCTCATCTAAAAACTACTGCTGCACTTTCAGCTTGTTTGGATTATTGCTACATGTCGTTTCATATGTATCGTATTATATTATACTTCATTATATTGTATTGTTTGATAAATATAATGTTTGGATAGATTGTATCATTCGTCGCCGTTGCATAATAACACACACCAACTACAATATAAAGAATAAACTTTCAACATTACTAAGAAAAGATAGGATAAAAAATATATAAAAAATAGGATAAAAGATAAAGTATGATTATTTAAAATAAGGAAGGGCAAGATGAGAGAGAAAAGCAAGGAAATGACGCCACCGCACTAAATTCGTAGTTCCATAAAGTAATATTTTTCATCATTACGTAACGATGGATTTAATTTTACAATACGATACAATAAATTTAAGTAACAATCAAAACTAATATTATATTTAAAATAACAATATGATATAATACAATAGATAACGATGGTCCAACAAGTTGTTCTCCTACAACGAGCAAAACATAGCAGAATAAATATAGACAATGCAGCGGCCATAGTCCACAGAGTTTGAAAACCCAGAATGGCATGCACCGAAAACACAACTTTGACACGCTTCCTTTCTTTATACTTCTGATTTATTTTAGGGGAAAACACAAAACTGGTCGATCAGTTGAAATTAATAATTATATTCGCAAGCGGAAAAATGTATAGAATATATATATATATATATAAGGACGGAGCTAGAATGTAGTCAACGGATTTGGCCGAACCCAATAGCTTTAGTCTGAACCCTATATTTGTCTTACAAAATATATTAAATATGTTAGAACCCAATAATTTAAAACGATTAGAATTTTAAAACCTATAAACTTGAAATCCTGACTTCGCCTCTATATATATAATATAAAATATACATTTATCAGCATAATATTTTTTTAAAGCGGCTAAAAACATATATTTCTCTTTATCTATCTTCTTCTTTATGGACTACGGTACTCTCATAGTGGGGCAGCACTATATGTTGTTTGTTGACATCTTTCAACTAAAGAAATTATCATTCTCATCATTAAAATTAGACATATGATATAAGACTTTATCTCTACTTATTTAATTCCGAGTTAATACATCTCTGTTGAGGAAAAGGAGTTGCAAATTAAAGCCTTTTGCTTCTGCGCTTGTATCCAAATATGTAACGTTTTTTCTTTTCTTGATTTCTTCTTTTGCCTGTTTTTCATTACTATTGTGTCTTCTTATTCTACTTTGTACTAACGAATATTATTTAGATTCTGCGACTTTTTCTACTTATTTATCGAGTTTATCCACTACATATATCTAATCATCACTGCATTTTAACAAGGATAAAAAGCTTTTCATGCTACATTCTCCATATATCTAAAAAAATAGAATGACAAGCGGCTGCATTTTGTTCACTGTAAGAGATAATATATTCGGGAACAAGCAAATATAAGAGACATTGTTCTATTAGTTTACAAAACCGATTCTATTGAATCAATATTTCCATTTGTGTATAGTTCCATTTTGTTTTCTAAACTTTATTATAAGTATAAATTTACTTTCCACACCAAACACGGTTCAGTAAGTTTCGATGTCAAAACTATTGATGAGCAATACAAGAAAAAATGTTAAAATTCCAATATAATTACAAATAAATAAGCTACTCTTTGATTTATTCAATATATCTATCCATATTTATTATAAAACCACAAATGTTGGAACGCTAAATATTGAACGACAAAAATATCCTTGAAATATTGACAGACCTTTATATCCTTCAAAATTGAATTATTTCTTCAAAAAAAATAATAGAATATGGGATAAAATTGTAATATTTAGTTCCTAAAATATAGGAGTTTGAAACAACTAATATTAGAAACTTTTAGAACCATAAAATAACTTGAATCAAGTATTAGTACCTAAAATATAGGAGTTTGTTACCAACTAATATTAGAACTTCTTTAATTGGAAAGAACCAAAAAAAGAAAAATTTCGTAGGCCATAAAATAACGTATAATTTCAATTCATTCTAACTTCTTGTTTACATGCATGAAAGAATACCTAAAAGAAACAAAAAATTAGAGTAAATTTTAAACGTATAGAACATATAATTAGCAGCATGTCTTGTTTCGACTTCAAAATAGGTATTCTTTTATTAGAATTCTATTTTCTATTGTTTATACTAAAATATTCCATAAATTTATATAGGATTAAAAAAGTATCGGTAAATTATTATTTGTTCCTTTTTCCCCCAAAGACGTGTCTTTTACTTCAAATATTGACCGATTTATATACTCTTTAAAATTGAATTATTTCTTCAAGAAAAAATAGTATATGGGATATAACGTTTGATTGGATAGGTAGGGTGATCTTTTAATATATACGCTAATTTGCAACTCAGAAACGCTCAATTGATGACTATTCATGATAAATTACTTTCAAAAATAGATTTACTATATTGCATCTCAAGATTCCCCGTGACACTTGATTTGGACATACTAAATAATTAAAAAATTTAGACACAAAAATATTTAATAATTAAAATAGAATAACATCCAACTGAAAAAAGTTCCATGAAAGACAATAATGACTTATAAGCTTTGTTTTCTCCATTGTAAATATATCTTTACCTTGAGATATTAGACTTCATATACCTTAAGGCTTAGCTAAAGGTAATCATAACTTCACATAAAATAGTATATAATAGTGCATTCTTTAAGTTATTTCACAACTTTAATCACGTAATTTTGTGATTCCAGAATATTTGGTTTCAATATGTCCTACCATATTATGTCAAAACATTATTCATGACTTAGGTTTGTATAATATATATTTATTTATTTATTTATTTAAAGAATTAATTTTGTACTGTGTACATATTTAAAAGTATATGCAATTAAAAGCTTATTATTGTCGGTATGCATTTCTCGTGCAACGCACGAAGATAGGGACTAATACTATATTAAAAGCACGAAGGCCCTTAGCGAAATATCGTTCGTCTTTTTTACCCTTTAAAAATAAATTTTATATTGGACAAAATTGTCATTTGAATTAAATTCCTAATATTTAGGACTTTAAAATGGCTAAAATTTTACTTATTAATTCTTTCCTTATTTAACTATGTAAGAGGTTTTCAATTAAATATTTCCCTTATATAAACTCCTTTTAATATTCGTACTCAATCACTTACAATTCTCTCCGATTAACTTTTAACATTTCATTAAAAAAATAAAGACTTTTAACTTCCGAAAATTGGATAGCCTGACATTTTTTAACTCCAGCGTGACTTCTTTTCTAAAAGGAAATGGAATATTATCTTTTTGAATGAAAAAGTCAATTCTAGGAAAGTTAAAAGTGAAATATTATAAAATTCACTTTAAAATTTTAAATGTTTAGCTCAACTAAAGTTTAATGTATTATCGATGATTTTAATTTTATCTTGTAGCAAAATATTACCCAACATAGAATTATTTTTTAAAGAAATAATTTAGCTATTGAATCCAAATATAAATTAAACTTTGCTACAACTTGATGATCACCAAAAAGGTAGTAATAAGAGAAAGAACATGAGAAAGGGGCCAATTCATAGGAAGAGAAACAAAATTTAAAATTGTAATATGTTACCGTATATGCTTCCAAATTTTGTGGTTTGAATTGTAATCTAGCGATTATTAGTTTGCCTATTTCATCATTCACGAATCAATTTTCGAAGCAATAAAAACTACAATTAATCTCATTATATATATATGAACTATATATAATTTCATATTATATTGAATTTCTTTCCTACTCAATCAATATCTTTTTCTTTATATTATTGTTAAAGAAAATATAACCCGAAACTAATAAGGGCATATTTGTAACTTCACCCTCTTAGTTAGTTAATTTGTTAATCACTGTTAACAAATTTAGTTAGTTAGTTAAATAAAGTTAGTTAGCCTAAACTAACTAATTATCTATAAATATTAGTGTACTCTTAGAATTCAGCTTTAAGTTGATTAATACAAAGTTATGAACTTTCGCCTTCCTACTCTTTCTCTCTTGTGTTCTTTCTGCAGTTTCTTCATCACTTACTCATTGATGATAAATCAATCATATCTTCATATATTAGTTCATGGTATCAGAGCCATCGAAGTTGAGTTCATACAACTTTGATTCAATTCAAATCTCTACGATTCTAAGTCAAATTTCTTGATTCTTGGTTGTATCGAAAAATCAAAGTTCTGAAAATTCAAGAACTGTAAAATGAGTCTAAATAATGATCAAGAAGGTGGTTCGCATCTGAACCAAACCACTGTAGGATCGTCTCAACAAGGTATGGATTACAATCATCCCCTGTTTCTTCATCCTTCAGATGTTAGTGGAATACATGTTATCTCATTTCAGCTAACTGGAATTGAGAATTACTCTGTTTGGTATCGGTCTATGCGTGTAGCGTTGCTGGCAAGGAACAAATTAGGAATGGTGGATGGTTCCTGTAGGAAAGAAAGCTTTCCTGCTACTATGTGGAATCATTGGGAGAGAGTAAATGCTATTGTACTCTCTTGGATCATGAATTCTGTGAATAGCAGTCTTCTTGGTGGTATAATGTATGCTTCTAATTCTCAGACAGTGTGGGATGACCTATATGAACGATTCTATAAAGTGGATGATGCAAGAACTTTTAACCTGCACAAAGAAATTGCCACTCTTGTTCAAGGTACTTCGTCTGTGTCAGTGTATTATTCCAAATTGAAGGACATGTGGGAGGAACTTGAAGCTTTAATACCAATTCCTGGTTGTGATTGCCCAAGGTCTAGAGATTTTGTGGTTTACTTACATAAGTTAAAAGTATATCAGTTTCTTATGGGTCTCAATGAATCCTACGCTCAAGCTAGAAATCAAATTCTTATGAGAAGTCCACTTCCAACAGTGAACCAAGCATATTCAATGATCATAAGTGATGAAATTCAAAAAGTAGTGGCTGCTACTTATGAAATTTTAGGTGCAAATTCAGCCATTACTACAGACAATTATGATGTAGCGATGCATACAAAAAATATGGGGAATCAAAGGTATAAAAGGAACTATAATGTTCAATGTGATTTCTGCAAGCTTAAAGGTCATAGCAAAGAGAATTGTTTCAAGATGGTTGGTTATCCTCCAGATTTCAAGTTTAAAAAGAAGGGGTCAGGAACCTATAATGGTGGAACAAGAGGTCCAGCAACTTATTATGTTCTTGCAGAAACTTCAGATCACCAATCTAGTGTGAATCCAATGGCTCAGATGACAAATTTTCAAAATATGAGTCATACTGATAATTCACGATCAATGCCTCAGATAGGAGCATTCACAAAAGATCAATATGAGCAAATATTACAAATTCTAAATAAAACTAACACTGAAAGCAACAACAACAACAACTCTACAGCAAATGTAGCAGGTATGAGTAATGCTTTGTTAGTTTCGAATTGTCCAAAAGAATGGATTATTGAAACTGGTGCAACAAACCACATGGTGTCTGATATTGAAATGCTAAATCAAAATTCAATAATCAAAAATACTAATCCTAAGAGGGTGTGTCTACCTAATGGTGAAGTTTCAAATGTTACTCACACTGGAACTAATTCTATATCTTCTAGAAGTACTCTGAGTAATGTTTTTCATTTGCCTCAGTTCAAATTTAATCTAATGTTTGTGTCCAAGATGACTAAGGAATTGGCTTGTGCAGCAACCTTCTATCCTCATTTCTGCATTTTTCAGGATCTCTTCAATGGGAGGGTGAAGGAGATTGGTAAAGAAAGAGATGGGCTATACATTCTACTGAGTCAACTTGCTAATAAAGAAATGAATTTCAGTCTGCTTGTCAAGAAAGTACTTAGTACAGGAGATATAAATCTATGGCATAGTGTGTCTATATCTGTTCTTAGGAAAATGATTCAGAACAAACCTGAATCTATAGCAGAAGTAGTAAATAAATGTAGTGTGTGCCCGTGTGCAAAACAAGTCAGATTACCTTTTCCAACAAGTTGTATTAAAAGTACTGAGTCATTTGAACTGATTCATATGGATATTTGGGGACCCTATAAGATTCCTACATTTGATGGAAATAAGTTTTTCTTGACTATAGTTGATGATTTCTCTAGAATGACATGGATCTACTTATTAAAATTGAAGACTGATGTGTGTGTTATCATTCAGTATTTTCTGAAGTTTGTTCAAACTCAAATCAACAAACAGTTAAGACAATAAGAACAGTCAATGACACAAAATTTGTTAACACTATCTGCAGTAATTTGTTTCAAAAGTTAGGCATAATTCATCAGAGAACATGTACCTATACTCCTCAGTAAAATGGGGTAGCTGAGAGGAAACATAGACACATACTAGAAGTAACTAGAGCTATCAGATTTCAGGATAATATTCCTATTAAGTTCTGGGATCATTGTGTTCTAGCTGCAGTATACATAATTAACAGATTGCCTTCATCAGTTATAGAAGTTTCACCCTTTGAAAAATTATCAAGAAAACCTTCACTGATTCATTTGAAAGTTATAGGGTGTCTTTGCTATGCTAAGAGTATACAAGAAACAAACAAGCTTAAACCAAGAGCTAAGTCTGTAGTGTTAATGGGATACTCTGAGGTACAAAAAGGTTATATTTTATATGATTTAACTACTCACTCTTTTTTTGTAAACAGAGATGTCATTTTCAGGGAAGATGTGTTTCCATTCAAAAACATAATTGTATCTTCAACTCCTATATTTCTGTCTCAAACTAATTTACACGATAGACAATTTGAAGAATGCAATCAGCAGCTTGTTGGCTCTATTCAACGTTCAAACACTCAAGTCCGTGAAGCTGAGCACACAGATGCAAATGTAGAAGAAGCTCAAAATCACAACATACAAGCTAGTACAGAAAATTTGAATATAATTCCATCTACAACTACAAACCAACAACAGAATCATTCATCAACGGGTCTTCCTACTGTCTCAGTGCAACAGACTCAGCACAACAACACTACTAGAAGATCTGGCAGGGTAAAACATCCTCCAATTTGGATGAAGGACTTTGTTTCCTTGAATGTACAACATGATGTCAACTACCCAATATCAGACTATATGTCTTATGAAAACATCTCAACAAAGTATCAAGCTTACATTTCTACATTCTCCACAACAACTGAACCTAACAGTTATGCAGAAGCAATTAGAGATCCTAGATGGGTTGACGTAATGAAATCAGAGATTGAAGCTCTTCAAAATAACAACACCTGGGAAGTTGTTTCCTTGCCAGATGGCAAAAATCCTATAGGGTGCAAATGGATATACAAAATCAAGTATAAGGCTATAGGAGAGATAGAAAGGTTCAAATCTAGACTTGTAGCTAAAGGCTATAGTCAAAGAGAAGGTATAGATTATCAAGAAACCTTCTCTCCAGTTTTTAAAATGGTAACAGTCAGAACTGTGTTAGCAATTGCAGCCTCTAGAAAATGGCATGTACAACAAATGGATGTCTATAATGCATTTCTGCAAGGTGATCTTCATGATGAGATTTATATGGATCTTCCACAAGGATTTAGGAGTCAGGGGGAGTATAAACCTGTGTGCAGACTCAAAAAATCCTTGTATGGACTTCAACAAGCACCAAGGCAGTGGAACTCAAAGCTGACATAGGCTTTATTAAAGTTTCAATTCAAGCAGAGTCCATATGACCATTCTTTATTTATTAAGAAAACTAAAAATGGAACTAATGTTGTGTTGGTATATGTAGATGATATGTTTCTAACAGGAGACAATCTGAAACTGATACAAGATACAAAAGAAGCTCTCCAACAAACTTTCAAAATGAAGAACCTCGGAGAACTAAAGTATTTTCTTGGAATAGAATTTGCGAGGTCAAAACAAGGAATCCTGATGCATCAGAGAAAGTATTCTTTGGAATTAATTTCAGAACTTGGATTAGCAGCATCTAAGCCTGTCAACACACCTATGGACACAAACATAAAACTCACTACAAGAGAGTTTGATGAAGATTTCTGTCAAGACAAATTGGCAGAAGATGATGTACTGGCAGATCAAGGAAGCTATCAAAGACTCATAGGTAAACTGTTATACTTAACTGTTACTAGACCTGATATATCCTATAGTGTTCAAACACTCAGTCAGTACCTACAACATCCAAAAAAGTCTCACATGAAAGCTGCATTACGAATTGTGAAATATATCAAGAGTCAACGAGGACAAGGTATTCTGTTATCTAGCAATAACAATGAAACAATCACAGCTTATTGTGATGCTGATTGGGCAGCTTGTTCACACTCCAGAAAATCAGTCACAGGCTACTTAATCAAGTTAGGTGAGTCACTGATGTCATGAAAATCTAAGAAACAAACTACAATTTCAAGAAGTTCTGCTGAAGCAGAATACAGAAGTCTGGCCTCTACCGTTGCTGAGTTAACATGGCTACTGGGATTATTAAAGGAGATTGACGTGACAAATGTTCAACTAGTTACCATCTTTTGTGATAGCAAAGCTGCCATTCAAATAGCAGCCAACCCAATCTATCATGAAAGAACAAAACACATAGAGATAGACTGCCACTTTATAAGAGAAAAAATTCAACAAGGCACGATCAAAACTGAATATATTTGTACAAAGGAGCAAACTGCAAATATATTCACAAAAGGTCTGAACAAATTTCAACATCAATATCTGATTTCCAAGCTAGGGACATTTAATATTTTTATGCCCTCTAGCTTGAGGGGGAGTGTTAAAGAAAATATAACCCAAAACTAATAAGGGTAGATTTGTAACTTCACCCTCTTAGTTAGTTAATCTGTTAATCACTGTTAACAGATTTAGTTAGTTAGTTAAGTAAAGTTAGTTAGCCTAAACTAACTAATTATCTATAATATATTATTGTACTCTTACAATTCAGCTTTAAGTTGATTAATACAAAGTTATGAACTATCTCCTTCCTACTCTTTCTCTCTCGTGTTCTTCTTTTCTTTCTGCAGTTTCTTCGTCACTTACTCGTTGATGATAAATCAATCATATCTTCATATATTAGTTCAATTATAGTTTTGAAAACAACGGTCAATAAGCCGAACAACTAACTAAGAAAATAGTTAGTTAATTAGTTAGACAGAGAGAGAGAGAATGAATAGTGGTTGAGAAAAGTTAATAACACTAACGATTCTTTAACACAAAAATCCAAAAATAAAATAGTGATTATTGATTTACCATTTAAAAATAAAATATGATTAGAAAAACAATAATTGTTGAATATTTAAAATTTGGCATGAGCTAGCATTAACAATTCGAATAAACAAGAGAATAAAGTATTTTATTATGTGACAAACAAATTAAGTTTTTGAATTAATTAATTAGCAAAATAATCTAATTCAATTCTTTTACTTATTTATCAAGAATCATTTTTTAAATTGACATAATAGGGTACATAACTTGTGCCATTGAGAAGAGAATCGGCAGCTTTATTAAGAAAATAAGAGATCAACTATAGTATAAGAGTCAAATTTATTAAATTACTATTCATTAATTAATTCAACATTCTTCACTTTCTTAGATTTTATTTTATAACTCAAATACAAAATTTTAATATAATATTTATATAATTTTTAAAAAGTTTATACTAATTGAATTGGATGCACGCGTATCGCACGTAACCTAAGACAAACATTTATTAAAAGAACTAAAGTCAGAGCCAAGAAATTGTCTTGCAGTGCAATTGTATAATAATAATTATCACGTGGAGCACTGTCTAAATTAGAATTTGTCAAAAAGGATCCAATACTTATTAGTTAGTGATGAACAAAATAATGAACCCTACATTAATATTTTTGAAACGTGGCCTCTTGGCCATAAACGATAAAGGATTAGATTCTAGAACTAGACTGGAGTGGGAGCCTCTCGTTCACTAATTTCCCAAGTAAGCATCCAACTGTCTTTTCTAGAAGCTTCAATTTTCCGTTTCACTCCCAGCCAGACTTGCATTTACCACCACACGGAGGTAAAATTTTAAAAGGCGGTGGCGTGAGGCGGAGTATTTTACTTGATATAAGGTGAAGCGTAAGCCTTTGCGGCTTAAGCTCCATAAATTTTTAAATTTTTAAATTTATAAATTAATAATATATCATTATTAACACAAAAAATGTAAATAGTGCATTCAAAGTTCAAGAAAACTAAAAAAAATCAAAAATACTCATAGAAAATAAAATATCTAGCAAGTTATACAAATATAAATAATGCAATAATGTTAAAGTTACTGATAAATCGACTATAACATCTTAAATTTCACAATTACAAATTATAGTTTTTTTAAAAAATATTATCAAACTGCATATTTTACCTCCCTAATAATAAATACGCCATAAATTTTATCAGTACTATAATTTAAAATTATTACTCCTTCATGAATAAATAAAAAGTTATTGCAAAATAGTATAGTAGATGTATAATAATTTTGAGAGGCATTGAACTAAGACATGAAGATCTAGCAAGTAAAAATATAAATTTTGGCTATCTATTTTCAGAAAAAATATTCAAATGATATACACATCATAATGTTCTCAATTAGTATATATGCAATATTATGCTTCATTATTTGAGTTATTCAAAATTTTCATTCATATAGATGAAAGAACTGTAATTATTCAGGTGTTAAAGAATTTTGAGAGTACAAAGTGCTATATTTAGTGAATTCGATACATGATCTGCATAGGAACTGTTGGGCGAGCCTCAGACGTTGAGCGTTACGCGTATTTAGGGCGCATAGTCGAGCGCTTCAGGGCGTAAGCCTCACAGAACTAAGCCCCACACACAAAGCGTTTTGATAGTGTCCCATCCCGTGACGAGTCTCGAGACGAGTCCCAAAAAAACCTTTTAAAACAATGGCTTGTACTACAACTTTCTACGTCCTCAGATATTGCTATTAGTTAACTTACCTAATTACAAGTTAAATCGTGATTTGACCGTTTATATTTTTTTTTACATCATCTATGCATAAAAACTTATATTCTTTTGTTAACATAATCTTACTGAACTTATATATACTTTTCCTGAGCCATATAGGAAACAAGTTTTCTACTTCACAAGGTATTAGGGGTAAGGTCGGGAGGGATCCACCTTGCGACCTGCGGGTTCATATGAACTCAATTGCTTTTGTTCAAACAGTGTAAATATATTCAAAAAGTTTATTAAGTATCTATAAATATTTGAATGTAAACTCAGTTACTATTGAAAGTTTACTCGATCGAGATCGTTGCAGGAACCTATAAACATTAAATCCTGAATCCGCCTCTGGATAAGGTATATATACACTCTCAGACCTCATTTGTGAGATTACACCTGATTTGGTTTGTGTTATTGTTGTTGAAAGCTATATATAAAAGCTAATTAATTCATTTAGGATAAGTTCTATTAATTGGTAATAGAGTTTTTCTAAGAAATATTCCGAGCATAAACATGCTTAAACCAAATAGTAAGTTCTGCAACTTTCTGATTTAGTTCACTCTTGGTACCTGGAAAATGCTACTTATGATGCCATGCATGATATCATAATTCCCTCTTTTGTTAGACCGCTTCTTTTCGTTCTTCTAAATGGGTTTGACTTTGTTGCTATTTGGACCATGCATGGTATTTTTGAATATGTATTTGAGTAGAATATCTCAATCCCATTAATTGATAGAAGCTTCAGAATATCGGAAGTAGCTAGAAGGACAATTTGAAGACAAATTCATATTACAGAATTGGTTAACATTTATTAAGATGTTG
Organism: Nicotiana knightiana; assembly: GCA_005239525.1. NCBI lineage: Eukaryota > Viridiplantae > Streptophyta > Magnoliopsida > Solanales > Solanaceae > Nicotiana > Nicotiana knightiana. The sequence goes on from ML392336.1 coordinate 14,225, forward strand.
ATCTTTTCATTACTGATTTTGTATTCCAATTTACTATGTCAACATGGTCTTAGATGTCAGCTGAATACTAGGTATTAGGTAAAGGATACCATATTGTTTTGGTTTACCGGCAAAGAAAAAATTTCTTTCCCGAAAGAGTTTCTATCTTATATCCATAGGGACGATATTTACTAGCGAAGAAACCATTACATTACAATAAGCGAGTGACAATCAACATGATAGTACGCTTGAATACACACAATTAGATATGTCATATGTAGTCTATATAAATGAAACACATTTCAATTTTTTTGATCGTAGCTAGATTTAGTGACAGATCAATGATTGACCCATGTAAGTTTTGGTCAATATGGGCCGTGAATTTTTCTGTAAAAGGAAGAAAAAAATAATTCTTTTAGTTTGATAGGCATGTGTCTATCCCAAAAATTTGCACGGAGTCCCTCGAAGAGACTGATTTTGGCGGAATAACTCTGTTTTGATCGGTCTTAGCAAAATATCCCCACTTTTGACTTGAACATCACTGTTTTTCAAATTTTAAAACTTGAAATTCTTGTTTGACGGAAAAATAGAAGTTAATGATAGTTCAAATACCAACCTGGTAGAGAAATTCATGGAAAGCAAAAGTATGATAGACTTCCATGAACTGCTTAACATTTATGTAGAGTAATAGTGGCATCAACTCTACATATCCGATAGAGAAATCCCGAAAACCAAAAGTATAACAATCAAGTACGCTTCGAAAAACAATTTAATCTGATAAAGAAATACCGTAAAGAGTTAGTGTGCTGGTCGGGGAGCTATTTATTAAATACCGTTAATTTTGAGGACATTCAGCTAAAATCAGAGTTCGGAACTTAAATGTGATCTTTTTGGACAAGTGTGACATAAATGTGTGTAAAACAAAAGAGTGACCATTGTATATATAATGCGGTTTTAAACCGCGTTATATATATATATATATATAAAACACATTTGTAAGCAACACTATGCTGACTTGATGAGACAGATAGGTATAGCACCTTTTATAATCGCGCTATATATATGTATAGCGTAGTTATAAGGCGTGCTATACCTTTTTTTTGTGGGCCCACCAATAAATCACATGCGCTTAACTGACATAACAATAATTCAAATGGGTATATCGCTTTTTAAAAGAGCGTTATACCTAAAAAATTCAGCCCCCCCCCCGAGCTAAGATGGCCTTATTTAAAGGCATTAGGATTTTACAACTTTCCATTCAAAAAATATTCTAACTCCCGTTCAAACTTTTCTTCTTGTTAAATTCTCAAGCATTTTTTCATAATGTCTGAAGAGCGAAAAATAAGAATTTCATTATATTGGGAGGGTGAGGTTATGGTGGCGAATAACTCTGTGAACTATAGTTTATCCCTACGGTGTCATGTTAAATTGCCACTTACAATGGAGTACGATAGATTGGTATCATTGTTATGTAATAAAATGAGTGTGAGGAAACGTTCGGTGAACCTTAAAGTAACCGGAAGATATCCGTATTCCGTTACTCCGCAAGGGGTTGCTTGTTATGTGAGTTTAACATCGACGATGATGAAACTTTGAGAGATTTTGTAAGTACTCTGGATGAATACCGTGAATTTCTTGTAATAAAAATGTTGGAAATATACGTCAAGGTTGAAGACATTCCCAATAATGAGGTTGCGCATAGTAGGGATAACCCCGAGACATCGGGTGGTTATTCTGGAGAAGTTTTTGCCGGACAGGTTCTAGATGAAAGACTTTGCCTTGATTTAAACTTATCACCACCAGCGAATGAGCAGCGAGGAAATAATTTCTCTCATGCTTTACATAATCCACAAGACGAGTGGTAAACTTCAATTTTTCTTTGTGTTACGATGTATATTTTTGTTGTATTGAATTTGTATTAACGCTCATATATTCCACATCGGGTATCGGCCAGATATGAATTTTACAAGTTATGAATCCACGCCCAGTTGGAATATGCCTAATTTTGGTGTGTTGGATCATGGTGGTCCATCCGGGAGTCATCACCAACAGGAAACTGTCCATCATGGAATGTCATCACATTACGACTTGTAAGTGAAATGATACAGCTATATGGAAAGTATTTATAAATTTCAGTTGCTTATTATTTTGTTGTTTGTGCATTGAAAACGAGCAAGTTGAACCACCTGTCCTCACTCAATTGCCCGAAGACGACATATTAAATCGGGATCTGGCAGATGCACAAAGTGAGGAAGAGAACAGTGATTATGACAACAATGCCGATGATTCCGGAGGCGACACACCCTTCCCTCGTGAGGATGGTGATAAGGAGGATGATAATGAAGGGCCTGATTTGACGAGGGAGTATGATCCACCCCCTGTTAGACCAAGAGTGTACGAGTCCCAAGTGTCGTTTCATTCAAGGAAGATTCCCTACCTTGATAACTTGCCAAGTATGCCAGATGTGGATGCTCTCACAAGGGATTTTGATGAAATTCGTACAACAATGTGGGATGATTCTAGACCAACGGTGCTGGCAAAGGGCATATTTTTTTCCTGATAAAGTGCGCATAAGCAGAGCGGCAAAAATGCACAACGTGAAAGAGTGTAGTGAGATGATGGTATGGGAGTCAACTCCGGAGGTATACAAGGTTGTTTTTCGCAGATGGTTTATAGGTTGTCATTGGATGCTGCTTGCGAGCAAGAAGAAAACAGGTTTGTGGCAAGTGGATAAATACATTCCTACCCACAGATGTGAAATGGACACATTCAATGAGAATCACTTCAACTTGGATATTGACTTGATTTCTCTTGTCCTTATTCCACACCTTGAAGCGTCTATAAGGTATAAAATCAAAGAGTGAATTACATCAGTCCACCAGGAATATGGCCATACCATTACCAAAAGAAAGGCATTTCTCGGGCGCAAACGTGCGTTTGAAATTGTTTATGGTAACTAGGATAAGTCATTTGCAGCTCTACCCAGGTACATGGCCGCACTTCAACACTTTAACTCCGCGACGGTTGTTGAATGAAATCTTGAGCGGATTCCTAAAACACAAGAATATATATTCAATTACGTGTTCTGGGCATTTAAACCAGCAATTGATGGTTTTCCGCATTGCCGGCCGGTAATATCCATAGACAGAACTCATGTCTATAGAAAGTATGATATCAAGTTGTTGGTAGCCGTTGCAGTAGATGCTAATGGACAAATATTTCCTCTAGCTTTTGCTATTTGAGCCAATGAAATCCAAGAGACGTGGACGCTGTTTTTGAACCATTTGAAAGAGTATGTTGTCAAACAGCGTTCCGATATTTGTCTAATATCTAATCGGCATGGCGGTATCTTAAGTTCTGTAGAAAACTTGCCTGCATGGCAAGAACCTTATGCCTACCACCGTTATTGTGTGAGGCACTTGAAGTCCAATTTCCAGAAGGCACATCCCAACAAGGACCTGCATGATTTTATGTGGATGACAGCAACAGGCCACCAAGAGCATAAATTTCGGAGGCACATGGAATCTATCAGGACGGAAGATGAGAGAGCCTATCATTGGTTGATGCGAAACGAGCTTCACAAGTGGACTTTGTATGCGGATGGTGGAAGAAGATGGGGAATTCTGACTACAAACGTGTCAGAATCTTTCAGCGGGTTATTGAAGTCGGCCAGAGGATTACCTGTCACTGCCATGGTGCGGATGTCATTCAAGCAGATGGCGGAGAGGTTTATTGAAAGGGCTGTTGTTGCAACGTCATTGATGGAAAGGGGTGTTGAATTTATGCCAGTGTCGATAAAGAGATTTGAGAAATACAGGCGGCGAGCACATTGGCATTCATTTTTGCAGTATGATCACGACAGAAATATTTTCGAAGTTCGCACCGCTATCCATCAAAACCGAAGGAATAATGTACATACCATAAATGAATCTAGAAGGTTGTGCTCTTGTGGGAAATGGTCCATCTACCACATGCCGTGCTCACATACCATGAGGTGCTTTCAACATGTTGGTTTAGGGCCAACCAACTACGTTGATAAACAATATAGTGTTGCTGCTTACTTAAACACCTATAGTTGGCAGTTGCAGCCAGTAGATGCTGAGCATTAATGGCCGCCAGAACCATTTAAAATGGTGTGTAACAAGGACTATTTGCGTCGAATACAGGTGCAGAAGAGAACGCGTATACAAAACCAAATGGATGTCAGCGATACTGTTTATGCTCGCAAATGTGGTATATGCTCACAAATAGAACACGACCGTCGAAAATGTCCGTAGGCTGGTTTGGGTGGCGGTGGTAATCAAGCTCGTGGTGGGTGTTCTTCTGATGTGCCCAACTATCAATGAGTTTATGTTGTAATAAGTAGCTGTTTTATTTATTTTGAAAGATGTATCAAATAAAATTTTATTTCCTTTGTTGTTAAATCTTATTAATATTTAATATTTAATATTTTCCAGTTGAGTAAATTAATGCATTTCTCCCTCCCGTTCATTTAATCAAAAATAGTATTGGATTAAAAAACGGGAAAAAATGTGAATATGTTTGATAAATATAGTTCAAAAATAGTTGAGTTAAATACTACGTTATGTGAATATATATAGCGCATTTAAATACTACGTTATGTGAATATATATAGCACGGTTAAATACTACATTATGTGTGTCGTCTTGTCGAACTGAAAAGCTGTCCGCCTAAGAAAAACTTGTTTTGTATCCGACAAAATCTTTTACATGCAAAACATAGCGCGGCTAAATACTACGTTATGTGAATATATATAGCGTGGTTAAATACTACGTTATGTGTGTTGTCTTGCCTATAAATAACGGGCGCATTCTAGTTATTTTCTACGCTTAACAATAACCAATAGCAAAACTTTCCATAAAAGCAAGCTTTTTTTACGCTTTAACAAATTTCTGAACGCCTTTATGTACCAAGGTGCGAGTACGGCAAAAAATGCATGATGAAGGAATGTTGGGATGATGGTGAAGTTGGACGCCGCTACTGGATGTGTGTGAACAAGTTTTATAGAATTCCCAACGAAACTTTTTGTAATTTTGAGGTATGGATTGATAATACCTGTAATCAGAAATGCTACAAACAATCTTTGCAGTTTCTTCACAATTTGACCTTAAAACAGTGGGAATATGAAAGAGAATATAACGAGAAATTGCGGAGTTGAAGGAGAAACTGAAAGAGACAGAATTGGAAAAAATTAAGCTGGAAGATGAATTTAAGTGGTTGGAGCAGAAAATAATGGGCGGCAGTGACTAAATAATGACATGTATATGTTGAGTGTACTACTTTATCTTTATGTTTCCCGTGTCATGTATTTTCATTAGTTGTACTGACTCTAAATTATGTTAAGTTGCTATGTTTGTTTTTGTGTTGTAGTATTAGAATAAGGAAGGAACGGGGAAATAAAAACATAATGCGTATATTATGTAAACATAAAAATTGTTGTTATTATTCACATAAAATAATATTTACATAAAATACACAAAAAAAATCAATGCGTCACACATCCTGTGTTCTTCAACGCAGCCGCTGGCCTGAGACGCATCCCCTCCCGCACGACAATGCTATCATGATCATCCTCATCACGTCGCCTTTTTATAGCAGGATGCGCTGCAACATGATCATCAGTGGTGCTGGCAGGATCTGTAGAAGGGGTCGTCGGTCCAGTAGAAACCTACAGAAGAATAAGTCAACTCAGTATAGGAAAGTATATATTAAGTCACAACAATTTAGATTGTCTTACCATGGTCTCGTCGGGCTCCTGAATAAAATCATCGGTCGCAGCAATGTTAGCATCGCACGAAGGGGCCTCCGTGACGGGCGGGGATGAATCCTTAATAAGGAAATTAATAAAGTTATGGAAAATAAATGAGAAAAGGAAAAACAAATTTAAATTTAATACTAATAAAACCATACCAAGGCTGTATGACGGCATGCTCTTGGGTCGGCAGATCCCTAGAAGCGGTCGATGGGCCGGGGAAGTATGAATCCCAATCCTCTCCGGTAAGGTCCGTGCCCATGATCAATAATGGACCTGACGGGGTCACCTACAAAGTCCCTAGAGTGAGCTGCATACCAAGGCTGTATGACGACATGCTGCTGGGATACTCGTGCGGCTCATGTAGGTCACCCGGAAGATCAGAATCAACATCATCAACAGGAGCCTCCACGCCCCCTTGCTGGGGACCACCTCTTCGCCTCCTACCACGACCCCGTGCGGCAGCCCTACCTCGTGGGGCACCCCCACCTCGTGGGGCACCCCCACCTCGTGGGGCACCCCCACCTCGAGGGGAAGCCCTGCCTCGTCGGGTACCCACACCTCGTGCGACACCCCTGCCTCGCTGGTACTGCTCTGGCGCCACATAAGCAGGGTCGTGTCCCAAGCGCTGTCCCTCCTGGGTTCACTGCAGTGTCCTAGCGGCCACCTCCGCAACCTGCCGACCATAATCGTGCAAAGCGGCCGCTCCCTCGCCGGCATTCTGCTACATCTGCAGTCCTAGCTGGTAGAATAGATGTAGGCCAATAGCATGCACAACGTATAAAATATAAACTACAAATATTGCACTAAGTTACAGTTATATAATTAACAAAAAACATACCAGGGCCTCGTGCCGCCCAGCGTATGGAACGTACCGACCGCCAGCTTGATGAATGAGATTCCCGACAAAAAGTCGGGTAACGCGGAGGTACCAAGGCATATAAAGATGAATAGTCTCCGTCTGGATCGGTGAACGGGGAGGCCGAATCAGGCCAGCTCGCTGGTCCCAAGTATGGACCCGCGCCTCTAGCCATGCTACATATGCGTCGTCCACCCTAGAACGATCATCCTGCTAATAATGTTTAGCCCCCCATGTAGGCCCCCTCGGTATATACTGAGGACGACCAAACTGTCGAAGTACCCGCTCCGTGGCATGATAGTCCACAATATCGAGGTACATCAGCGAGACGGAAGTACTCCAAATCAGTCGGCCGACCGAGAAATAATCGGGCAGGCCACCTATCAAGTCATTGTTGTATGGCGTCCAGATGAACTATCAAATAACAACAGAAAACGTGAGTATGCGAAACACATGTGAAGCTATACCAAGTAAGTTTAGGTACACATTTACCTGTGCGCCCTCCAGCATATCCAACAGATCCCTGCAAAAGGGGAGATTATACCGAGCATCGTAATATCGTACATACCCACGCCGAAGAACCCACCTCCTAGCTAGAGGGAGAAACAGAGGTGGTACATCCGACTGTAATGGTGGTAGAGGTGGCTGCAATTGCAGAAACCGCTCCCAGGCCCAAACCTAACATGCAAAGTTAACGTAAAGTTTAAGATAAATTTTGACTTGATAGAATTGGATAGGAATGAACAGAGGTATTCGAATATGTTGTCACCTGTAGAAGCGGCAAAAATCTACATACGTCATGTTGGGTGCCCATGCTCGCCCGACACAGATGCCTGTACATCTAGGCGAGAATAGCAACACCACAGCTATACTGGGGTAAATCATCTAGCAGCTGAAGATGATGAAGAAATCGCAAGCTGACTAGGTTCCCCGAAGTGTTCGGGAACAAGACCCCACCAAAAAAAAGGAGCAGCAGCAACCTTGTATATCGGTGAATATGTAGATCATCTGTCTCGCCGGTGATGTCGGGATGCAATATCTCCAAATGCTGTCAAACTCATGCGACTGGCCCCTGAGTATACAGTCTCATCCTGTGGCATGAAGCCAGTGAACTGCAACAACATGTCCAAATACTGGCCACGCGACATCACTCTCATGCCCTGAGACAATTCAACGGGCAGTCCATCAACGGGCAGCCCATATAAAACCTCCACATCCTGCAGCGTGATGGTGGCCTCGCCAATGGGCAGGTGGAAAGTGTACGTCTCCGATCTCCACCGCTCTATCAGGGACGTGATAAAAGACCAGTCGAGCTGCAACCGCCCGATCTCAAATATCTTGTAGAAGCCCGTATCCCGCAGGCGCTGGACTACACGGGGATAGAGAACTCTGTCCCTCACAAAATCCCACAAGTCGTCCACTCTCCTAGCACGGAGAGTTTGGGATAGTAGCTCTCCCTCCCATATGTAGACGGACCTATGATCGCCCTGTAACACTAATAGCTCATCGGAGACATGTCCGGGATGCATAGGCGGCATATCCATGTCGTCTACTGTAAATTAAACAATATTAATTGTATGTTTGATCTGTAAATTAAATAATTATTTTTTATCATATTTAATTGGACAGAATATATATCTATGGGTTCCAGGCTTGATATTTGAGACCCATTAGCACCAACCTATCCTGAATTCTTACGCGTGTCAATATTTTTATCATTTTGTGTGTTTGTTTTATAAATTAAATAATTAATTTTTGTAAATTTGACAGAGTATATATATATGGGTTCCAAGCTTGATATTTGAGGCCCAGTAGCACCAACCTATCCTGAATTCCTATGTGTGTCAATATATTTATCATTTTGTGTGTTTATTTTATAAATTAAATAATTATTTTTTGTAAATTGGACAGAGCATATACCTATGGGTTCCAGTCTCGATATTTGAGGTCCAGTAGCACCAAGCTATCCTGGATTCTTATGTGTGTTAATTTTAATATTTTCATAATTTTGTGTGTTTGTTTTTTAAATTAAATAATTAATTTTTGTAAATTGGACAGAGTTTGTGTTTCATCTATCAATATAATAGATACTTAATTTATATGTATTCTACGCTAAAAAGCTCTACATTTTACTACGCTATAAGGCTCTACATTTTACTACGCGAAAAAGCAGCTTTACATTTTACTACGCTAATAAATAATCTAAACTAAATATAAACAACAAATATATTTTAATCACATAACATTCACGAAAATACATGTGAAATAGTAAAATATATTAATTAATATTTTTGTTAAAAAAATAATTTCTCAATTTTTACATATTTTTTTAGAACACTAATATCTTAGTCCGGATAAATATAACATACTAGTTTCGCAAACAAAACATAAAACGACATGGAAACACATTAAAGTCAACTAATATGCATTATTATACGAGTTTCGACGTAAACTAAATCAGAATACCTCAATTTATGATTTTCGAAAAGTGAATTAGTTGAAAATTTGCGTCTGAAACGGTGAAACCACAACAACACAATGCTTTGCTAGGGTGTAGGACCTACGTACTTATCTTTTTATGTGAAGGTTGGGGCCCACTATAATTTTTTTTGGAGAACAAATAAAAGGGGGGGGGGGNTTCCGAGAGTTTAGCCCGTTTCCCCATTTCTGCTTCATTTGTTACGTGGTTCGTCTCTTTTGTGTGGTGTTGGGTTGGTTGGCTCGGGTTCAGAGTCACCGTGGTGAGAATTAAGGCACTTAGCCTCTTAAATGAGCTTAATAGTTGAAAAAGTCAACCAGGAGTTGACTTATAGTTAAACGAACTCAGAATGCGGATATTTTTTGGCTCAGATAGCTTCGTCAGGTGTTTTGGGACTTAGAGTGTGTTTGGAATGTAGTTTTGAGGTCCGGTGTAGAATTAGGCTTGAATTGACGAAAGTTAGTTTTTGGCGATTTCCGGTCGGTACTGGAAAATAGACTATCGGGATCGGAATGGAATTCCGGAAGTTGGAGCAGGTTCATAATATTATTTTGGATATGTGTGCAAATTTTCAGGTCAATCGGATGTGTTTTTGTTGGTTTCGGCATCCTTGGTGAATTTAGAAATATCAAAGTTCATAGGCTTGAATTTGATGTGATTGTTGGTTTTTTGCGTTGTTTTGGTGTTTCGAGGACTCGACTAAGTTTGAATTAGGTTATGGGACTTGTTGATATTTTTGGTTGGGGTCCCGAGGGACTCGGTATATTTCAGATAGCCATCGGAGGATTTCGAGTTGGAAATAACAGCTGATGTTGTTGGTGCTGGTGTGACCCCATCTGCGGATAGGGAACCGTAGGTGCGGGCCCGCAAAAATGGATAAGGCTCCGCAGATGCGGAATTTGGCTGGATCAGTGAAGGTCGTAGATGCGTACGTGGGGCCGCATCTGCGGTGTCGCAGGTGCGGAAATGGATTCGCAGGTGCGGAAGTTCGACTTTTAGTGTTTTCTCGCAGATGCGCACCTGGGACCGCAGTGCGGGTCCGCAGGTACGGAACCCCTAGGCAGAACATATAAAAAGGGCCCTTAGCGAATTTTGGTCATTCTTTCATCATTTTTTTCCGGGTTTGAAGCTTTTGAAGGGTTTTTGAAGAGGGAAATCAATAGTTCTTCATTGAGGTAAGGATTTTGGACTTAAAACTCGTTTATATGTGATTAAAAGTCTGATTAATGGTGAAAATTGGGGAAAATTAGTTCTAAAAATGGGTAATTAGGGCTTGTGATTTTAAAGACCTCAAAATGGAAATTTGAGGGGTCATTTGAACTCCGATTTCAGTGTTCTTGGTATGTATAGACTCGTGGGGGGGGGATGAGGAGTTTTGTGGGGTAAATTTTATTGAGTTCCGAGACGTGGGCCCGAGGTTCAGGTTTGACCAATTTAAGGATTTTTGGTTAAATTTGGTAATTTTTGAATGAGCTTCATTCCTTGGCATATTATAATGATATGAATCTGATTTTTGGTAGATTTAGAGCACTCGGAGGCCCAGTCTAGAGGCAAAGGCATTGAGGGCTAGGTTTAGCCAGTTTTGAGGTAAGTAACGTTTCCAAACTTGGTTCTGAGGGTTCAAAACCCCAAGCTAAATGATTTATGACTATAATTGAGGTGACGCACATGCCAAGTGACGGGCGTGCGGGCGTGCACCAAGTATTTGTGGCCTGGATCATCCCATGGCATTTGTATAGTAGCTATTACTGATCGATATCCGCACTTCTATTAATGTAGTAATTGTGAACCTGTTAGAAATCATGTTAAGTATAAATGCTAGGCTTCACGCCGAAAATGCTGAGACCCGAGTGGTCGTATATTACTGTCTCATTTTGTGATTATTTGATTTCATATACTCAGTCATGTTATAACATATCACTTCATACCTCAGTCTCAGTATTGTTAATTATATGCATACTTATCATTGTTTCGGGCTGATGGGTGCATATGTGATCCATGTGAGTGAGACTGGAGAGTAATGACTGAGTGAGGGCGAGAGCCTGTTATTGAGACAGTTATGAGATCGGACGCACACCGCAACGATACTTAAATCATGCCTTCGTTGGCTTGATATAGCGCTTGGGCCACTAGGGCCCCTCCGGAGTCTTTACACCCCAGTGAGCGCATTGATGTTGAGGGATGGATTTTCCCTGGGCATGGATCATGTCCGAAATTGATGTTATGTGAGGGATGGATCATCCCTGGACATGGATCTTGTCCGAGTGTTGTATACCGGAGATGGACCTTCTTCCTGGGGCTAGATTGGCCTTTTTCTCAGTACGGAGTGACTACGGTCACCGATGATTATGTACATTCCAGGATGGACCTTCCCTTGGCCTAAGATCCATATACGGTATTGAATGGACTGTTGTGTGAGGGTTGTGAGCACTATGCGCATTTTCACACTGGTTTCATATATTTATACGATGGCATGTAGAGTAGTCCGGCATACTTGGCATATTTTGGTATATTTTCTGATAAACTGTTAGCATGACTAATTTCTGTATACTGTCTATTGTAAATTCTGAGGTTTAGTCAGTCACTACCTCTCAGTCCGTAGTTTTGGTTTGTTACTTCTGAGTTGGTGTACTGACGTTACCCCCTGCACCTTGTGTGCAGATCCAGGTACACCGGGACCCGGTAGTGGATACCGAGCAGCTGTCAGAGTTTCATTGGAGTCGTCGAGGTAGGAGCTGGTGATCATGACCTCGTCTTCTCTTTCTTATTCTACCTGTTGTTCTTTATTTTTGAGACTATGTTGTCCATTTCTCCTTTTCCTTGCTTTATGTTATAGCAGCTCATGACTGAATGACACTGGATCCGGGGTTGGAGATTTTAAATTTTGTTTCAGATATTTTTTCAAACTTCAGATTATTAGTATTATCAGTAATTTCGTCTAAAAATTTATATTTTTACTGGAAACTGAATTTAGCTTAAATAAAATTGGTGGCTTGCCTAGTTCTACGACAGGCTCCATCACGACTCTGAAATTGGGTCGTAACAAGTTGGTGTCAGAGCTCTAGGTTAAATAGGTCTCACCAGTCATGAGCAGGTTTAGTAGAGTCTTACGGATCGGTACAGACGTCTGTACTTATCTTCGAGAGGCTACATAACCCTTAGGAAAAATCTCACATTCTTATATTCTGTCGTGCGAATCTGTTGATTTCTGGAACTAAACTTCTGTTGTTTCATTCTCTCACAGATGGTGAGGACTCATGCTACCGATCGGGGTGATATGACACCAGTTGTACCGACAGGGGGTCGAGGCCGTAGTCGAGGCCGTGGCCGAGGGAGTGGTGCAGGCCGCACAGCAGCTGGGACAACACTTGTGGACCTCCTACTATTCAGGGCCAGGTTCCCGTCGTTGAGATTCCAGCGGGACAGGTTCTCGCACCGACAATTCCTATTGTGATTCCGGGTCTTCAGGAGACCCTTGCTCAGATTTTGACTGTGTGCACCAGTCTTGCACAGGCAGTCACCATGTCTACTACTGCCGCTACTCCTCAGGCCGGGGGAGGCACTCAGACTCCAACTGCCCGGACACCTGAGCAGGTTACTCAGGGGCTTCAGACACCGGAGGTAGCTCCAGTCCAGCCGGTTGCCCAGCCCAGGATTTTTTGGTCCCAGCTTTGGCAGATGACGAGCAGCGCAGGTTAGAGAGGTTTAGTAGACTTCAGCCTCTGATTTTCAGTGGTACTGAGGGCGAGGATGCCCAGGGATTTTTGGACAAGTGTCAGAGGATCCTTCGCACATCAGGGATACTGGAGGCTATTGGGGTCCCATTTACTACCTTCCAGTTCTTAGGAGCTACACTCGCTTGGTGGGAGGCCTATGAGAGGCGTAGACGTGCTGATGCAGCGCCCCTTACCTGGTGTCAGTTCTCCATTCTATTCCTGGAGAAGCATATACCGCAGTGCCACAGGGAGGAGCTGCGCAGGGAGTTCGAGCAGTTGCATAAGGGGGACATGACCGTGACACAGTATTAGATGAGGTTCTCCGAGTTGGCCCGTCATGCTATTTGGCTAGTTCCCACGGATAGGGAGAGTATCGGGAGGTTCGTTGATGGTCTCACTTATCAGCTTCAGATTTTTCTGACCAGGAAGAGGGTATCTGGCGCCTCTTTTGAGGAGGCGGTTGACATTTCCAAAGAGATTGAGTCGGTTCGCCACCAGGAGCGAATTGAGAGGGACGCCAAGAGGTCTCGAGGATTTGGGAGTTTTGGTGGGGTTCCTTCAAGGGGGCAGCCTCAGCCCGACAGAGGCCATCCATTCAGGCAGGCTCAGCCAGGTCGCTCAAGTTATCGTGGTGGATCAGTTGGTCATGATCCTCACAGTTCGTATCAGATGCACCCATCTTTCAATGCCCTGCCAGCTCAGAGTTCATCTTGGACACCATCGGTTTAGAGTTCATCTATTCCTGGTTCTTCTAGTGGTTATCCTGGTTGTAGGGGTTCCCTTCAGTCACCAGTGCCATTCTCTGGGAGGGGTTTCTTTGAATGTGGAGATGTGGGCCATATCAAGAGGTTTTGCTCCCGTCTTGCGAGAGGTACTTATCAGTAGAGGAGTCAGCCCGCGGCTTCATACCCAGTAGTTACACCGCTTGCCCAGGCAGCTAGAGGTGGGGGTCAGGCAATTAAGGGTCGCCCTAGAGGGGGAGGTCGACCCAATGGTGATTAGGCCCGATTTTATGCACTTTCGGCTAGACCTGATGTGATGGCTTCTGATGCCGTGATTCCAGGTATTATTAACGTCTGTCACGAGAAGCTTCAGTTTTTATTTGATTCCGGTTTTTCATATTCACATGTTCATCATATTTTAGCCCATTCTCTGGGTACGCCCCGTGAATCTTTTGTTACATATGTTCATGTGCTCGCCCTTGTGGGTGATGTTGTTGTTACGGACCGCGTGTGTCGGTCGTGTGTGGTACCTATTGGGGGTCTGGAGACCCGGGTGGATGTTCCATTTTTGAGTATGGTCGGTTTCGACGTAGTTTGATCAGATAGATGATGATACTTTTAGGTATGACTTGATGTAGGTGTTTTGCACCGAATCAAATTGTTTGACTCCGTAGAGATATTGTGAGGCTGTCAGTTAATGGCTATTAGGTTTATTTGTGCTCTGGGATGATCTAGGGGTTACCCATCCCTGCTTCGGGGAGAGGTGATTCGTTGGTTTTAGGCACACATGGTACGATTATGTTGTGCTTTCTAGAGGAGTTGATTAAGGTAAAGTAGCTGAGTATCATAGAGTTTGGACGTATGGGTTGTGTTCTTTCAGATTCGTGTGATTTGGTTCTACGGTATGTGAAGAATTCTTAGCATTGCATTGTGGTGTTACCCATTAATAATGAGAGACGGTTCTCTTGTTTGGTGTCATTTTTCATGTTGGGTACATTTGGGGTGTTGTCTATTGGTGCACAGACTGCAGGGGTTATGGCTTTAGGTGGTATAGACGTGTCCTGTTACTGCAGTGGTTGTGACGGATGAGAGGAGGTCATCGAACCTAGGATAGGTGTTATCGGATCTGGTTGCGGAATTTTTTGGAGGAGGTTGACGCTGATCGACTTAGAAGTTTTGCTACATTTCCTGCCGAAGGGAGAGGGTTCCATCACTTGTTGATACGGCGAATTTTTATGGGTTCTACGTGTTTCTCTCATCATTGGCAGTATATTGAGGTGTTATAACGGGTCTCGGTTCAATGTCGGGTTTATTACCGACATTTGGGTGGCTTGGGCGTCTGTTGTGATTTGAGCTTATTGTTAGGAGTGTTTGAGATAGGTAATATATTATGTGACTTCGTCTTGAGTTATGACTCGCTTGGGTACAACATGTTCAGGCATATACACTATATGGAGGCGTGATTCTAATCTTGTAGATAAGTTCTGACGTGGAATTTGGGTTCTAAGGCGTAGGGATTAGGTTGGATATAGTGGCATTCGAATGTATTGTGTTATTAGATTGATGGGGGCAGGGTGACACGGGGTCACCCCCGGGTATGTGCATGGTAAGGTTATTCGGCGGTTTGATGGATTTTGGAACAACTCTTGGCACGTTCGAGGATGAAAGTTTGTTTAAGAGGGGGAGAATGTAACGACCCGGCCGGTCGTTCCGAGAGTTTAGCCCGTTTCCCCCATTTCTGCTTCATTTCTTGTGTGGTTCATCTCTTTTGTGTGGTGTTGGGTTGGTTCGCTCGGGTTCAGAGTGGTCGTGGTGAGAATTAAGGCACTTAGCCTCTTAAATGAGCTTAATAGTTGGAAAAGTCATCCGAGAGTTGACTTATAGGTAAACGACCTCAGAATGCAGATTTTTTTGGCTCGGATAGCTTCGTTAGGTGATTTGGGACTTAGGAGAGTGTTCAGAATGTAGTTTTGAGGTCCGGTGTAGAATTAGGCTTGAATTGGCGAAAGTTAGTTTTTGGCGATTTCCGGTCGGCAGTGAAAAATAGGCTATCAGGGTCGGAATGGAATTCCGGAAGTTGGAGCAGGTTCGTAATGTCATTTTGGATATGTGTGCAAATATTCAGGTCAATCGGATACGTTTTGGTTGGTTTCGGCATCCTTGGTGAATTTAGAAATTTCAAGCCTATGTTGGTGTTTTTGCGTTGTTTTGGTGTTTCGAGGGCTCGACTAAGTTTGAATGAGGTTATGGGACTTGTTGGTATTTTTGGTTAGGGTCCTGAGGGGCTCGGGATGATTTCGGATAGCCATCGGAGGATTTCGAGTTTAAAATAGCAGCTGATGTTGCTGGTGTGACCGAAGGTGCGGGCCCGCAGAAGCGGACAAGGCTCTGCAGATGCGGAATTTGGCTGGATCATTGAAGGTCGCAGATGCGGATGTGGGGCCGCACCTGCGGTGTCGCAGGTGCGGAATTGGATTCGCAGGTGCGGAAGTTCGACTTTTAGTGTTTTCTCGCAGATGCGCACCTGGGACCGTAGTGCGGGTCCGTAGGTGCGGAACCCCTGGGCAGAACATATAAAAAGGGCCCTTATCGAATTTTGGTCATTCTTTCACCATTTTTTTCCGGGTTTGAAGATTTTGAAAACTCTTTTATATGTGATTAAAAGTCTGATTAATGGTGAAAATTGGGGAAAATCAGTGCTAAATGGGTAATTAGGGCTTGTGATTTTAGAGACCTCAAAATGGGAATTTGAGGGGTCATTTGGACTCCGATTTTAGTGTTCTTGGTATGTATAGACTCGTAGTGGGGATGAGGATTCTTGTGGTGTAAATTTTATCGAGTTCCGAGACGTGGGCCCGGGGGTCGGGTTTGACCAATTTCGAAAATTTTGGTTAAATTTGGTAATTTTTGAATGGGCTTCATTCCTTGGCATATTATAATGATGTGAATCTAATTTTTGGTAGATTTGGAGCACTCGGAGGCCCAGTCTATAAGCAAAGGCATTGAGGGCTAGGTTTTTAGCCGGTTTTGAGGTGAGTAACGTTTCCAAACTTGGTTCTGAGGGTTTCTAAACCCCGAGATAAATGATTTATGACTATAATTGATGTGACGCACATGCTAAGTGACGGGCGTGTGGGCGTGCACCAAGTATTTGTGGCATGGCTCATCCCATGGCATTTGTCTATTAGCTATTACTGATCGATATCCGCACTTCTATTAATGTAGTAATTGTGAACCTGTTAGAAATCATGCTAAGTATAAATGCTAGGCTTCAAGCCGAAAATGCTGAGACCCGAATGGTCGTATATTACTGTCTCATTTTGTGATCATTTGATTTCATATACTAAGTCATGTTATAACATATCACTTCATATCTCAGTCTCAGTATTGTTAATTATATGCATACTTATCATTGTTTCGGGCTGATGGGTGCATCTTTGATCCATGTGAGTAAGACTGGAGAGTAATGACTGAGTGAGGCCGAGAGCCTGTTATTGAGACAATCATGAGATCGGACTGCACACCGTAACGATACTAAACTCATGCCTTCGTTGGCTTGATATAGCGCTTGGGCCACTAGGGCCCCTCCGGAGTCTTTACACCCCCAGTGAGCGCATTGATGTTGAGGTGTGGATTTTCCCTGGGCATGGATCTTGTCCGAAGTTGATGTTATGTGAGGGATGGATCGTCCCTGGACTTGGATCTTGTCCGAGTGTTGTATAACAGAGATGGACCTTCTTCGTGGGGCTGGATTGGCCTTTTTCTTAGTACGGAGTGACTACGGTCACCGATGATTATGTACATTCCGGGATAGACCTTCCTGGGCTTGAGAGCCATATACGGTACTGAGTGGACTGCTGTGTGAGGGTTGTGAGCACTCTGTGCATTTTCACACTGGTTTCATATATTTATACGATGGCATGTAAAGTAGTCCGACATACTTGGCATATTTTGGTATATTTTCTGATAAACTGTTAGCATGTGTAATTTCTGTATACTGTCAATTGTAAATTCTGAGGTTTAGTCCGTCACTACCTCTCAGTCCGTAGTTTGGGTTCGTTACTTCTGAGTTGGTGTACTCACGTTACCCCATGCACCTTGTGAGAAGTTTCAGGTACACCGGGACCCGGTAGTGGATACCGAGCAGCTGTCAGAGTTTCATTGGAGTCGTCGAGGTAGTAGCTGGCGATTGTGACCTCGTCTTCTCTTTCTTATTCTATCTGTTGTTCTTTATTTTGAGACTATGTTGTCTATTTCTCCTTTTCCTTACTTTATGTTATAGCTGCTCATGACTGAGTGACACTTTATCCGGGGTTGGAGATTTTAAATTTTGTTTTAGATATTGTTTCAAACTTCAGATCATTAGTATTATCAGTAATTTCGTTTAAATTTTTTTATTTTTACTGGAAATTGAATTTAGCTTAGATAAAATATGTGGCTTACCTGGTTCTACGGCAGGAGCCATCACGACTCCGAAATTGGGTCGTGACAGCTGTTGGTAGGGAAGCATTTAAAAAATAGAGGTTCTATCGATTTGGGGAAGAAGGCGACGGTATAATAAAGGGTATAGTGTAGTAAATAATTGCTCTATACATATATATCGCGTTTATTTACATCGCTATACCTTTCTTCACATCAATTATGTATAGCGCGGTTTATTCATGCGCTATATATGTATAACGCGATTTTAAATCGCGCTATACTCTAACGATCAAAACACCGTTAAAGTATAGCGCGGTTTAAAACCGCGTTATATATAGAATAGTCACTCTTTTTTTTTTACACATATTTATATCACATTTGTCAAAAAGACCACGATTTGGTTATGGACTCGCTAAAATCAGCCCTGACGAGGCCGTCCTGGCAATCACCCTGTATATCCCTGTAAGTAAAGTTGCTTTAGTTTGATTTGGTAAGTAAACCATTATGTCAAGACAAACAAATAAAAGAATAAATAGTTTTAATTTGGATGAATTGAGATTATAACCTACTCTTTTTCTCAACTTGACTACCTTACTTTGATCCCAAAAAAACTTTATCTGAGCTAGTTGGGTCAAGACCGTTCATTTATTCCATCTGTTTTACTAAAAATAGCACGAGCTAGTTAATTTTCAGATTAGTTATTCAAAAATAGTCAGCATTTACCAAGTCATTGAAAAATAGTTACTATTTTGCTGTAACAGAGACCGGTCCGGCATAGTATGCTGGAGTTCGGTGCACCTGTGTATGAACTTGCAGCATATTATGCTGGAACTCCAACAGACGGATTGTTCAAGCATAATATACTAGAGATTCGAGCACCTGTATATGAACTTCCAGCATGTTATGCTGGAACTCCAATATATTATACTGGAGTTTTAATATATTATGTTGGAATATTTTTCGAATTTTGAGCAGTATTTTTGTTCAAATTTATCTTTAAATGAAAAGTGACTAAATTTTGATTACTTTTGAAACTGTGATTATTTTTGAATGACTACTTATAAATTTAATTATTTTTTAATTTCTCCCTCTGTTTTAGCCCATCCAAAAGTTATCTAAATCCCAACTTTAGGCAGGCATTTGCACAAATAACCTTTTTTTGACACCACTCTTTAACTCTTGCCCTCCGTTAGTTCAAATTGATAAATTTTTCTGTAATTTATTTTAATTTGACTATTTTTTAAGTCGAAATTTAGCTCACTAGGCTATCGAGATAAGCGATTAAAGTGTGGCGCCATACGACTATAAGAGAAATAATACAATTTGAGTCTTGACACCCGTAATCCCAGTCATGCTGGACTTGTCCTGAACCCAAAAGGATTTATGGGCTAGTGATGCGTAACTTCGGAGCATTTGCATTCGTACTCGCCTTTTGTGTCACTTTTTAACTTATATTCATTTTGTAAATAATATTGTAAGTGTATCAGTTTTTTCGCATAACTTCAGCATACGGGGCTGAAGTAGCAAAGACAATCACGCAAAACTTCAGCATTCTAATAGACGGGCCTGAAGTAGCTTGCGAACTTCAGCTCTAGAGCTGAAGTTTTTCTCTTTGTAACTGGGGAACTTCAGCTCTAGTAACTGGGGAACTTCAGCTCTGTTTTTGTCTTTGTAACTGGGGTACTTCAGCTCTAGAGCTGAAGTTTTTGTTTTGTAACTTGGGAACTTCAACAAGTTTTTGTCTTTGTAACTGGGGAACTTCAGCTCTAGAGCTGAAGTTTTTATCCTTGTAACTGGGGAACTTCAGCTCTAGAGCTGAAGTTTTTGTTTTGTAACTCCGGAACTTCAGCTCTAGAGCTGAAGTTTTTGTCTTTGTAACTGGCGAACTTTAGCTCTAGAGCTGAAATTCTTGTCTTTACAACTGGGGATAGCTGAAGTTCGTAACTGGAAAACTTCAACTCTAGAGCTGAAGTTTTGTCTTTATAACTAGGGAACTTCAGCCCCGTATGCTGAAGTTTTGTCTTTGTAACTGGCGAACTTCAGCTCAGCGAGGAAAAGGGGGCTGAAGTTATTTAAAACGTGGGTACAAATTAAAAGTTAAAAAAAAAACGAGTATAGGTTAAATGAGGGCGACCAAATAGGGTGCCCCACGCAATTTTTACGTAACCTCATGGACCAAGCCCGCGGGTCATTGGAATATTATCATTTTTAGCCCGAGTAAAAAGCTATTTATATTTGGTAGTCAAAAAATTGTATAATTTGTATATAACATACATAATGTATATATAACAAGAAATATAAAAAATTTATACATTTTTCGGTTATTATTTTTATAGCAGCTATACAGTGTCATATTTTCCGGGTCGTTGGGGGTTATGAAGCCCATTGACATTCACAGATAGTACAGTAATCTATATCTATACTACTATATTAAAAGCAAGAAGGTTTTTAGAGAAATATCGTTCGGCCTTTTTACCCTTTTAAAATAAAATTTATATTGGACAAAATAGAAATTCAAATTATTTTCCTAATATTAAGACTTAGTTCATTATTTAAATTATGTATGAAGTCCTAATATTTGAGTTCGAAATCAATTAAGATTTTACCTTATTTAAATTATTTATATGACTATAATAATTCCATGTTAAGATCTTAATATTTAAGAATTTAACATCAACTAAAATTCTATTAATTAAACACTTTAATAAATTCACCCTACACATGCACGTTCAATGGTGGTAAGAAATACCGGGAACATCATAAAAACCATTGGGGTTAATTGATATTTTTTTTACCTTTAAAACTAATTAAAATTTAGATTACCTTATATGAATTATTTCTTTATTTTAGTAAAGCGACATAATTGTCATTTTTCTCATGTTACAGTTTAATATTTTAAATTAGGGATGAACAAAAATTTATTGAGTTACTATCACAATGAAATTAAATAATAAAGTCTTTGAATTAATTATTAGCAAAAAAATATAATCCAACTATTTTTCAAATGCATCATCTAACGATAATTAATTTTTTAGTTGACAAAACTCTTTTTATACAAATTAGTTTCCATAAGATCAAGCAAATTGACGGTGAAATTAATAGTAAAAGACGAATATCACTTATAATTTAGCATTAAGAGTAAAATTGATTAAAATACAAATAAAAAATAATAAAAATAAAATAATAGACATGATTGTCTACTATTTGAATTAAATCTTTCCTTATTTGAACACCGTGAAAACTCCAACATTTAGGTACTTAGAGTATATTGCAAAAATATCAAATTAAATTTAACTTTAGATAAAATAATATTAATTAAAATTTGAAAGGGTGGGAAGGATTTTTCCACGTTTTAAATGCTTGGACGAAATTATAGTTATATTTGAAAATTTAAAGTTTGAGCTAATATGAATTTGAATCAATAGAAGATAAATTCTTCTTTAAGATGGAGAACCAATGATTAGTTCTTAAATTAATTAACTAATTAGTAATTAAAAGTATTCAGTTCAGTTTCTTTTCAAATTTATATAAGTAGAATTATTTTTTAAATTTGTAAAACTCTTAGGCTACATAAATTTAATTTTATATGTCACGACCCAAAATTTTCCTATGTAAGATGTCGTGACGACACCTAGTCTCTACGAGTAGGTAAGTAATTTGCGAAAAAATGAAAAATCAAAGTAAAATTAACCACTAAACTGCAACGGAATAATAAAATAACTGATAAGATGCCGCTCGACATGTACAAAACCCAACACTCGAGTATACATAGTATTTTCCCAAAATCCGGTAGCGTCACAAGCTACAGAATAAAATAGTATCTCTATACACCAGAACCTAAGTAAAAATGCTGAAAGGAGGGAAAGGAAGGGGACTCCGAGGTCTGCGAACGCAATAGATGTACCTTGAAGTCTCCGTACAACAACAAGCACTCTCAGCTAATAGCAAGGTTGATATGATGCACCTGGATCTGCACGCAAAACATGTGCAGAAGAGTAGCATGAGTAAACCACAACGGTACCCAGTAAGTGCCAAGCCTAACCTCGGTAGAGTAGTGACGAGGTCAGGTCCGGGCCCTACTGGGTATAATAATAAGACAGATGATATAATAAGATGAAGTAAAACGGGAAATTTAACAGAAAGAATTCACAGAGAAATAACAACACGGCACAATGAAATAACAACATGGGCGCTCCCAAGATACCGTCTCGTAGTAACAAAAGTAAGTACTCAACAAGGGATCCCTCGAGATACCGTCTCGTAGTCCCAAAAGTTAATATGCGAGGAGATCTCCTGAGTTACCGCCTCGTAGTCTCAAAAGTAAATATGCGAGGAGATCTCCCGGGGTACCGCCTTGTAACCTCAAAAGTAAATGTGCAGGGGATCTCCCGAGGTACCGCCTCGTAGCCCCAAAAGTAAATATGCAGGGGGATCTCCCGAGATACCGCCTTGTAGTCCCAAAAGTAAACTCACAGCTCCAACCAGTGAAAAAACAATTAACAACAAGAATTCTACAAGTAAGGTTGATACAATTCAAGTAAAGGCAGGAATTCAACTAAACATGCTGCACAAAATTCAAATAAGCATTTAAAACATCTAGACATGCGAAACTAGGTAAACAAGATAATTACACATGCTAGTATAACTCAATTAAGGTGTAACATACTATTACTCAGTGAAAAATTGAATTTTACAACAATTAGCCCATGTAAGCACTCGTCACCTCGCGTACACGACACTCACATATCACAGAAGTATCACAACAATACCAAATTCTAAGAGAATTTCCCCCACACTAGGTTAGGTAAGCCACTTGCCTCGAACCAGGCTTAATCAATTAGTAAGAATGCCCTTTCCTCAATTATCCGACTCCCAATTTTAGGCGTACACATTTCCAAAAACATGAAATCACTATAAGGGGGAATACTGTGAGATTCGGAGTTGAAGAGATAAATGACTTCTATGGGCTCCCAAATCATCCGCTCGAGCCAGTGCAAGAAATAGATACATGCGACAATGGTGATTGGCTAGTCACAAAGCTATGTCCTCCAGGTCATAGAGTGACTTGAGCTACAAATAAAAAAGGCATCAAATATGGTAATTTCACAGCTGAAGCAAAAATGTGGTTGTATATCATTGCGACCAGAGTGTCTTCTTGTGGGAACGTGTCTGATGTCGCATAAACCAGGGCCTTGATAATTTTTTGCATCCTTGATGGCATTCCTGTGAATGTCGGTCACTACATTGTTCGGGAGCTGAAGGAATATATGCTTCAAGGTGGCACACCATTGATATTTCCATCATTGATTACAGAGTTATGCCGGCATGCACAGGTTGAGAAATGGGATTTAGATCATTTGATACCTGCATACAAGTCCTTTCACCCATTGAGAGTGACCAGAGTAGGCAGTGTGCTAAAGAGCACGAAGAGGAAAGTGGAGATTACTGTAGGTGAAGGGTCCTCATCGCAAGCTAATTAGGCCGAGGGACCATTTGGGATGCTAAATTCCCAGGTTTCCTCCATTCGTGACCTAGTGTCACAACTCCCTAGTGGGACTTTACAATCCCAGCCTCTGCCCGGATATTGTACAAAGGAAGAAATGAAGAAACTACATGGAGGTCCAGAAAAAGGAGGCAGAATCTCACGAGAAGTTGGCGGCTTCTGTTGGCATGCTTGAAGCTGCCTATGGCAACATGGCCAAGGCACATGTAAATCTGATGGCGGGGTTCAAAAAGGAGAAAGAGAGAAATAAGAAGAAAGGCGAGTTTATGATAAAGATGTGGAGAGGCATCAAGTCCATCTTCATACGGGGGCAACCGAACATGAAGATACCAGTTGAGGACGACGATGCTAGCGAAGAGTATTCCTTCATGTCAAGTGAGCTGGTGATGATGCTGATGATACTGATGATGATGAGGCCGAGAGTTCTTCACGGCAGTGATTAGTCTTTCTCCCACAGTCTACTAGTCGGATGCAGACCTCAGGGACGCCTTCAAACTACTCTTATTTTATTTTGATATTGTGCAATGAGGACACTGCACCGTTTTTAGTTGGGGGTGGCTTTAGGGAGTACACTTTATTTATACATTAATGCTTAATTTATGTTGTGGTACGAATATTGTGTGCCCTTGTCGGGCTTATTTTAGTATTGTTTATCATGTGCTCTTGCTGAGCGTAATTTGTGATTAATGATATACTTGCAAATTAGTCGCATTTGTTATTCTATTTTATTTATTTATTTATTTATTTATTTATTTTCTTTAGTAATTTTTAGTTTATGTTATTTTTGTTCCTTTAGCATTAGTTGCTTTTGTTATTATATTTTATTTAGTAGTTTTTAGTTATTTTATTTTTATTTCTTTAGTGTTTATTTTATCTTCTTTAGTAGTTTTAGTTTATATTATTTTTATCTCTTAAGTAGTATTTCCTTGGGGTTTCTTTATGCTACAGTTCTTTCCTGAGGAACATTTTTGTGTTGAACCGGGTGACTTTTCCCTATGATGAATGGCGTGATGACTTTCTTAAGAGAATAAGTCTTGTTTTGTTATGTGGTGACTTTTGCATGAAGTTTGGTACTAATAAAATTAGTCTCTTGTATGTGAAGTGTGAATTAAGAATACCCCTCTGAATTTTGGTTTAAGTAAGTTGCATGGGGAAGAATAATTTTTGTGATAACTTTTTGGCTCTTTCTGTGACTCTTTGCCCACTAGTTGGCATGATATTTCTCTAAATTCTCTTATTAAGAAGTGAAATTGATCTGTCTTGATTAGTTCATGTGCCATGTGTGTTAGTTTTTGTTAAAAATAATTCTTGTATTTACTTCTGTCATCTAAAACTTGCCCGGTTGGTCTTTCAATGCTAATATTAATTATGTTTGGTTGGAGGGATGACCTTAGGCATTCTTTGTGATCTTTGAAAAATTCTCTTTATCCTTTCAAGCCTACCATTGCATAAATATTATCACTAGTTTACCCCATTTGAACCTTTAACCTTTTCTTTGGTCACCTCATTACACACATTTACCCTTTTGTGAAATAATTCCCACTTTTAAACTCGTCCCTCCTTGAATGTTGAAAATGAGATTAAAAGCCTAAGTTGGGAGTGTTGGTGTCAATTTGGAATTGGTAAGGTTGTACCATGTGTGTAGAAACATATACCTCAAAGTTGTTTATATGATAATACTCAAGCTCCAAAAGAAAATAGTTATATATATGAAGTCTTGAGAAAATTAGAGAGGTATTTTAAGGTGGTTCTATGTTGTTAACTAGATGTCAATAAGGCTATGTGTATTAAAAAGAAGCAAAGTGCAAAAAGAAAGACAAATGTGAGTAGTGTTCAAGGAGGGTGTAGTCACTTGTATCCCAAATGCTTATCCTACCCTTGCCTAAACCTACATTACAAGCTTAAAAAGTCCTTATGAGATCTCCAACCAACTTTTATTGAATAGGCGGCGAATTAAAATAAGGGCAAGCTTATGACATGATATTTTGTAACACTTGAAATTCTTTGTTGAGACTGAGTGTCTTTGTGCATTTGTCCCTTGTGTTATTATTGTAAATATGGTAATTTTGGGACTTTCTTTCTTGTGAGGGCACATGGATTATGATAGATTGGTGACATTGATAATATTTCAAATTGTGTAAATTGAGCATATGTAGTTGACTAGTATTTTTGAGTCACTTCTTGAGGCTTTGTGTTGTCACTTGATTATTTTGAAACTCCTTTACATTTCTTGAAGTTGTTTTTAAATGAGGGGGTTATTTGGTTGAGATTCACATGCTTGAGCCTAATTATTAGTACCAACCAAATCCATAAGTATGGTGCTTAATTGGAGAATGTGATTTGTGAATGATAGCAATGCTACTTGTGCTTTAAATGGTAGAACCTCATTTAATTATTGGTTTTGATTTGCTTGAGGACAAGCAAAAACTTTAAGTTGGGGGTAGTTGATGAGTGGTTATTTTACCACTTATTTCAGTCTCTTTTCTTTAGATTTGCGTCCTTTAATTATCATATGAGGTTGTTTATGGTGTATATTGCTATATTTTCAGGTAAATAATGCCATGAAGAGATTTGAATTCAATTGAAGTGGAATTTAGCAAAAAGAGTACAAAAAGTGCAAAATCCTTCAGTGATTCCGCATTTGCGGAACACTGTTCGCATATGTGACATCCCATCTGCGAGGGGAAAGGCTGCATCTGCGAAGATGTGCTACATTGCACTGGGACCGTATTTGTGGTAGGTAATATGCACCTGCGGAGTTGCTTGTGCGATTGTATGGTCCACATCTGCGGAGTTGCTTGTGCGATTGTATGGTCCGCATCTGCGGAGAAGGAAATTCCACACAAGCATCGCATCTGCGGCGTCATGTCCGGATCTGCGGAGTAGGCAGTTCCCCAGAGTTTACACATCTGCGAAAGTAAGTCCGCTTTTGCGGAGCCGCACCTGTGATGATTTTTCCGTAGGTGCGGTCAACGGGCTTCAGTTGTGGACGGGTTGGCATTTCACATTTTCTCAATTCCTAACCCATAAATACATGACCTAGCTTATGGGAAATACATCTTTGGCTTATTTTTCAGTTCCTAGACTAGAGAAGACAAGTTTTGGATCTAGGGTTCTTGCACACACACTTGGGTCTTGAAGATTTGAAGCTGTTGGTTGAGAATTTCTTACTCATTTATGCTCATTTCTTCATTTCCTTGCTTTATATTGAATATTTAAGTGTGTAGTATTTTTTCCAACACTTGAATCTTGTTTATGGAGATATTCATATT
The DNA here is from genome assembly GCA_005239525.1 of Nicotiana knightiana. Classification (NCBI taxonomy): domain Eukaryota; kingdom Viridiplantae; phylum Streptophyta; class Magnoliopsida; order Solanales; family Solanaceae; genus Nicotiana; species Nicotiana knightiana. Next base: position 40,950 of record ML392336.1, read on the forward strand.
TAAAGAGTGGATTAAATATCTTGTTGTGCTTATGTATTGAACGATTTTTATTTGTTATGAAGTGAGTTGTTGTTTCTTTAATTATTCTTGCTCTTTAATGTTTCCAAAGGGGTTAGCTAAATCTGAGACTCGCCCATTAACTTCGAATTGATTTTAGAAAAGATAATTTGGGATTGAAAAGATTAATTAACAAGAACTTGAGGCTTTAACCCTCACTTTACAGATTCTACCTAGGGATAGGATTGAACTACTTGTAGTCATATTCGTGTGTGCTTAATCTCTTAATTGTTTTATGGAAAATTCAATTAGGAAGTCTTGTTAGTCTTTGGAAGAAGCTAATATAGAATTATTACCCGAGACTAATTAACATAAACTCGCTCATATTTGTAAAATCATGAAATACATTGGATCGTTACTTGAGTGTAATTCCCTATGTATCCATGCTTGTAGCCATTGATCATTTTATTTTCTTTCTAGGTTAGTTTTTACTATCGCAAACATTTCTGATTGTTTGGCTTAGCATAATAAGTTATAATTCTCTTACATGCCTAATCGCCTACATATTGTTCTCTGTGGGATTCGACCCTGACTCATAGTTGGGTAAATTATATTGCATGTGACCGTGTCCATTTACTTTTTAGTAGTGGATTTGGACGTCATCAAGGTGCGGTCTTCAATTTAGTCCTCAGATTCCAATTTTGCTGCTCAAAGACCGCTTTTGCGGGTGCGCATCTGCGCAAGCTCGTCCTCTTTTGCAGAAAGACTCCCATGCACTCTTCTGCTTCAGCGATCACTCTTCCGCAGAAGCGACTCCGCTCATGTGGCCCTCATGTCGCACCTACGACCATAGACCAAACTCCTCCAACCCGCACATGCAATCCTCCTCTCGCACGTGCGAGTACGCACCTGCGGAACCCCATCGCAGGTGCGGTGACACCAGCAATTGAAAACTTCATTAGTCTTCCCATGTCCAAAATGAATTCGAAAATGATCCGAAACACACCTGAGGCCCTCGGGACCTCAACAAAACATACCCACAAGTCCTAAAACACCATACGAACTTAGTCGAGCCCTCAAATAACATCAAATAACGCTAAAAACATGAACCACCCTCCAATTCAAACTTAATGAACTTTGAAACTTCAAACTTCTACAACCGATGTCGAAACCTATCAAATCACGTCTGATTGACCTCAAATTTTGCACACAAGTCATAATTGACATTACGGACCTACTCCAACTTCCGGAATTGGAATTCGACCTCGATATAAAAAAAATCCACTTCCCGTTAAATTTTCCAAAAATTCAACATTCGCCATTTCAAGCCTAATTCGGCTACAGACCTCCAATTCACAATATGGATATGCTCTTAAGTCCAAAATCACCCAGCGGAGCTAATAGAACCGACGAAACTCCATTCCGGAGTTGTCTTCACACAGTTCCAACTACGGTCAAAACCCTAGAATTCAAACTTCCGTTTTAAGGACTAAGTGTCCCAAATCACTCCAAAATCACAAACAAAACCTTCCGACAAGTCACATAAGCAGAAAAAGATACGGGGAAAAGCAGTAGATAAGGATCGGAGCTAATACTCTCAAAATGACCGACTAGATCGTTATTTATATATATATATATATATATATATATATATATAAAGCATTGGTAGTGAAAGATATAAGAAAATAGAGCAAAGTTAGTTATAATAGTTTTAGAAGTCCAATTGATAAAAATACAAACTTAAAGCACTAAGGATGAAATATTAGTATATAAAATTTATTTTAAATGTGAGTTAATTTTAATTATCTTTTTGTTTCTTTTCACATTCATTTTAGCAAATGATAACGCCTTATATTTCTTATATATTAAGTTATTTAAAAAAAATGTTAACTCAACAATTATTCTTAGACCTTGCATAATTATTTATCAATTTTGTGTGAGTTATAGGGCCAAACTTTTCATTTTCAAAACTCTAATATACAAAAAGATGCCATTTTTCAACTTTTCAATTTATTTTATTTGACAAATCTTTGAAAAGCCCTGATAAAAGTATTTTCTGATTTATTTGTTTCAGTATTAGGCAATAGAAATACCAATAAATTTTAAACCACGATAAGACATATAAAAACTTTGATGGAGCAAGGTTTCTTTCGTTAAGTTTGCCAAAAGAGATCGATATTCATCATTTTAAAGAACATACTTTTCTTTTAATTTTTATTTAATAACTCTATCACATAGTGTTATTTTTAAAAACTGAGTACCCATTGATATAAATACACGCGTAAAGCGCGTACTCTAAGTCTAGTATTGTTAAAAGTTAATGTTAATCAAAATGTGAAATACATAAAGCGCCCCTTTAAGTTGTCCCCAATAATCAGATGAATACCTTAACTTGGCATATGACCAGATAGACACCTCTGCTTGGAAGAACTGTATCTCTTAAACCCTCACGCTGACATAGCAAAATTTGTGTGTTACTATAACGACCCAGCCGATCGTTTTGAGAATTTAAGTTCTGTTCACGACATTTGATCTTAGCAGCTTCATATGGTGATTTTAGAATTAGGCGTGCGTCCGGATTTGGTTTGGAGATCCGAAGGGTGATTTGAAGCATTTCGGAAAAAGTTAAAGCTTGGAAAGTGGAGAGGTTGACCAATAATTGACTTTGGTGATATCGGGGTCGGAATGGGATTTCGAGAGTTGGAACATTATCATTATGTTATTTGGGACTTGTCTGCAAAATTTGACGTCATTTCATAGTGCGATTCGTGGTTTTGTCATTGTTTGATGTTATTCGAGACCCCGAACGAGTCCGTGTTAGGTTATAGAATCGTTCGTGTGTTTAGACGGGGTCCCAGGGGCCTCGGGAGTGTTCCAGGTGGGCTACGGGTCAGTATCTCCTACATTGAATTGTTGTTCTATTTTTCTGGTGTTCTTCTTCGCGCTCGCGAAGCTACTACGTGTTCACCAAGTGTCTCTACTGACCACCTCGAGATCCTTCTTCACGTTCGCGTTCAACCTCTCACGTTCGCGAAGGTTAGCTTTCTCGTTCATCGCATTCGCGATTAGCCACCCGCGTTCGCGAAGCTCTTCCTGGAAGCCTCATATTTCTTCTTCGCGTTCGCGTTCGCGTTTGTTTTCTCGCGTTCGCGTAGGTTCCATCTCTTGTCCTTCGTGTTCGCATTCCTTCCCTTGTATTTGTGAAGGGTTTTTCGGGACAACCTTAATTTCCTTCTCCGCGAACGCGAGCCATTCTCCGCGTTCACGATGCTTTCGGACCTAGGCAGAATATAAGTTTTTCAAATCAAGGGTTAGGCCATTTTTATCATATTTTGATTTGTAGAGTTTAGTTTTGAGCGGTTCTTTGTGGATTTTTCAAGAAAATCGATTGAGTAATTGTTCTTCGCCTAGTATTTAATATATTCCATGATTTTATCTTCATTTTTATCATTCAATTTATGTTTTGAGTTGAGAAAATGTTGGTTTTTGAAGAATGTTTTTAAAATGAAAAATCATGATTTGAGGGACGAAATGGTATCGGAATTTGATAATTTTAGTATGGTTGAACTCGTATCAAAATGGGTGTTCAGGGTTTGTGAAATTTGTCAGGTTCCGAAGTGCGGGCTCGGGGTTCAATTTTTGGGTCAGTTTTTAGATTTTTATAAAGATTTAGACTTTATGATTTCGATTTCGATTTTTAGATATCAAACTCTGTTGTTTCTATACTTAAATTTGCCCAGATTATATAGTCCACTAGGTGTTTCGACTGTTCCTCATCACTACTCCACTAAGGTTAGTCTTCATACTTGCTGGGTACCGTTGTGGTGTACTCATACTACACTTCTGCATATTTTTATGTAGATCCAGGTATTGCATAGCTGGTTGATCATTAGCTAGCAGTGCGAATTGCTGTTGTGGAGACTTAAGGTAAACCTGCTACATCGTTCCCAAGCTTCAGAGTCACCGTCCTACTTTCTTCATACACTGTCTTTACTTATTTCTAAAAAGTTGTATTTAGAAGTTGTAAACTCTGTAGAGCTTATGACTTGTACTGCTGGTTTTTGGGAAAATTTTAAACTGTATAGAGAATTTCATTTTAGAAATTATTAAGATGTTATTTATTATTGATTATTCCTTAAATGTTAGGCTTACCTAGTCCTTAAGACTAGGTTCCATCACGATACCCAACTGAGGGGAAATTGGGTCGTGACAAGTTGGTATCAGAGCTCTAGGTTCATAGGTTCTACGAGTCAAAAGCGAATTTAGTAGAGTCTTGTGGATCGGTACAGACACATCTGTACTTATCTTTGAGAGGCTACGAAACTATTAGGACAATTTCACTTCCTTCATTCCTATCGTGCGAGTTCATTTATCTCAAAGTTTGAACTTTTATTATTCCATTCTCTCACAGATGGTGAGGACACGAGCTCTAGTTCCTGGTGACGTTACCCCCGGAGCAGATAGCGCTAGGGGCCGAGGCAGAGGGTGACGAGGAGCACGTGTCGCAGCTAGGGCACCTACTAAGGCAGCAGTTGAGGAGCCGCCAGTAGTTCCAGTTGGGGGAAGGTACCGGAGGCGCCTACTGTTATCCCCAGAGTTCAGGAGACTTTACCACAGTTCCTGAGTTTGTTTGGTACATTGACTCAGGCGGGATTGATTCCGGGTGCACCACCTACTTCACAGATTGAGGGATGAGCTCAGACTCCCGCCGCCCACACTCCAGAGCAGCGAGTTCATGTTGATCAGGTTCCAGGTGTCATAGCGACACAACTTGTGGTTCGAGTTCAGCCCGTGATTATGGCAACATTATCTGAGGAAGAATAACTTAGACTTGAGAGGTACAAGAAGTACCGCCCTCCTACCTTTAGTGGATTGGCGATAGATGATGCCCAAGGTTTCTTGGAGGAGTGCCACCGCATTCTTCATACTATGGGTATTCTAGAGACGAGCGGGCTCCTTTTGTTACATTTTATCTTCGGGGAGCAGCTTATCAGTGATGGCGGGCATATGAGTTGGGTAGCCCGGCTGAGTCAGCATCACTCACATGGGTTTAGTTGTTAGAGATGTTCCTGAGGGAGTTTGTACCTCAGTCCCTTCGAGATGCGTGGCGCACGGAGTTTGAGCAGCTGCGCCAAGGCACTATGTCAGTATTAGAGTATGCTGTTAGATTCATTGAGTTGGCCAGACACGCACCTACTTTGGTTGCTACAGTCAGAAAACGTGTCTGTAGATTCATTGAGGGGCTCAGGCATGATATTCGGTTCAGCATCGCTCGGGATTTAGAGTCGGATATTTCATTTCAGCAGGTGGTAGCGATCGTTCGCCGAGTAAAAGGCATATGGGATTAGGAGAGAGATGACATGCGAGGCCAGGAGAGAGAGGACAGGGAGGTGAGGATGCCTCATAGGCCGGAGAGATCTAATAGCTCTTATTTTGGAGGCAGGGTATGACATGGTAGAGGTTTTGTGGGTTAGCCAGTTCAGTTTGCACTACCGAATTCGCACAGTGTTTCAGGTGCTCATGGGTCTCAGGGTACCCATACATCACAGTTCCCACAGCCACGTCACCAGAGAGGCTGCTTTGAGTGTGGAGATACCAGCCACATGGTGAGATATTGTCCTAGACTCCGGGCAGATGTGTCACAATGGGGTATTCAGGCGAGTAGGGGCGCCCAAGAAGGGGAGGCCCAACCCGTTGATGTGTTTCATATAGTAGGCTGGAGGCCGTTGTGCCAGATGATTTCATCCAGGTATGTTTTTTATTTGTTATAGAGGGGCACCATTCATATTTCACTTCGGTTCTGCTTATGGGGACGAGTTCCCCTTATTTGTTGTTTCATTTATGGGTGAGTTTCTTGATTTTCACGTTGTTTATGTGTTTTCCCCTGTTGGGAGATTCTATGAGTTGTAGCCCGTGTCTATCATTGTTTTTATTCATCATTGAGAGTGGTGGTTCTAGAACTGAGTCCCTGTTGTTCCTTATGGTAGGTTTCAGAGTGATTCCCAAGTATTCTTGGTTACAATTTGTGATTTGATACTCTACCAGGGTGAGAGTTCAGTAAGTGTTGTGATTTTATTGGTAGAATTGAGTTAGTGGAAGATTTCAATTGGTATGATGTATATTCGACCTGTGATTTAGAGTTGAGGGTAGGACCCACGCGAGTTCATGTGATTTGATATGTTTGAGCCGGGCTGCGTACCGTAGTGGAGAGTTAGACCAGGATGAGATCCTTATGATTGTTCATGTACTTTGATTTTTCCTATTTTAATTGATTTGTAGTATGGTAATGATAGAGATTTTTTCATGTCGGGCTTATTTGATATTTCCCTTATGTGTTTCTCTTTACATACTCAATCATTTTCGTTCTTATTTCTTGAGTTTTAGCTTACGGGGTGTGTGTCCGGTGGTGTTGGTTGTGACTTGTTGATTCAGGTGTATAATTATGACATTCGAGGTTCTTGAATCATTATCGGTGTTCTGGAGATTCGAAATGGGTTCCTATTAGGTATGAGGCTAATTATCAGTGATGGTCTAGATTATGTCAGCTATTGTGATCAGAAGCGTTATTATAAGCCTATGTGTGGTATGTTATGTTGTAGGGTCGTATCTTGTGGGTGTAGGCATGAGTTGTTGCAGGTGGTTGAGACTATATCAGGTATGGATTTAAAATCGGGTCTTTTGGAAATGAATGGAAGGTGAGAATTTTGACTCTGGGGCTTATCGGTGTAGGTAGAAAGGCTAAATTACAGTTGGGATGGTGTCTTCAGGCTTATGTGTATTTGGGGTGGCATGATATCACCCGCGGGTGTATGTTGGAAGTGTGCATACAATTATTTGAAGACTTTGAGGCGATTCTTGGACGTTCGAGGACGAACATTTGTTTAAGAGGGGGAGAATGTAACGACCCGCGCCGATTGTTTTGAGAATTTAAGTTCCGTTCGGAGGCATTTGATCTTGAGCAGCTTCATATGGTGATTTTGGACTTAGGAGTGCGTCCGGATTTGGTTTGGAGATCCGTAGGGTGATTTGAAGCATTTCGACGAAAGTTGAAGCTTGAAAAGTGAAGAGGTTGACCAATAGTTGAATTTGGTGATATCGGGGTCAGAATGGGATTTCGAGAGTTGGAACAACTTCGTTATGTTATTTGGGACTTGTCTGCAAAATTTGACGTCATTACGGGTTGGTTTGATAGGTTTCGGCATGAGTTTTAGAAGTTGAAAGTTCATAAGTTCGATTCATGGTTTCGTCGTTGTTTGATGTGATTCGAGACCCCAAGCGAGTCCGTGTTAGGTTATAGAACTTACTCTTGTGTTTAGACGGGGTCCCGGGGGCCTCAGGAGTGTTCCGGGTGGGCTACAGGTCAATTTCTGCTATTTTGAACTGTTGTTCTATTTTTCTGGTGTTCTTCTACGCGATCGCGAAGCTACTTTCGCATTCGCGAAGTGTCTCTGCTGACCACCTCGAGATCCTTCTTCACATTTGTTTTCAGCCTATTGCATTCGCAAATGTTAGATTTTCCCCTTCATCGCGTTCACGATTAGACACCCGTGTTCATGAAGCTCTTCCTGGTAGTCTCATATGTCTTCTTTGCGTTCGCATTCGTCTACTCGCGTTTGCTAGGTTCCATCCCTTCTCCTTCGCGTTCGCACTCCTTCCCTCACGTTCGTGAGGATTTTTCTGGACAGCCTTACTTTCCTTCTTCGTGAATGCGATACTTTCTCCGCGTTCGTGATGCTTTCCATCCTGGGCAGAATATAAGTTTTTCAAATCGAGGGTTAGGTCATTTTTATTATATTTTAACTTGTAGAGCTCAGTTTTGAGCGATTCTTTGTGGGGTTTTTCAAGAAAATCGATTGGGTAATTGTTTGTCGCCTAGTATTTAATATATTCCATGATTTTATCTTCATTTTTATCATTTAATTTGTGTTTTGAGTTGAGGAAAATGTTGGGTTTTGAAGAAAGTTTTCAAAATGATAAATCATGATTTGAGGGACGAAATGGTATCGGAATTTGATAATTTTAGTATGGTTTAACTCGTATAGGAATGGGTGTTCGGGTTTAGCAAATTTGTCGGGTTCCGAGGTGCGGGCTCGAGGGTCGACTTTTGGGTCGATTTTTAGATTTTGATAAAGATTGAGAATTTATGATCCGGAATAGTTTCTTATGAATTTTATTTGTGCTTTGAAATTTTGGTTAGATTTGATCTGTCTGAGGTCATTTCACCCGAGAAGTTCATTTTAGAGTATCAATTTGTCTTTTTTGAGGTAAGTATCTTGCCTAACCTTGTGTGGGGAACTACTCCTTAGGATTTGAATCTTCTATGTTAATTGTAGTCCGTGTACGCGAGGTGACGAGTACGTGCTCGGACTTATTTGTGACAATTGGCCTTTAACGGTTCCTAGGTCCTCGTATTCATTGAATATGCAACTGTTCTTATTATGATTATGTTCCTTAATTACTAGTTTTACTTTTACATGCTTAAGTAGAATCAGTTACTTGATGATCAACCTCTATTGTTACTTGATTCATATGTGCCTTAATTGAGACTGTTACCTCTTCCATTGCGATGTTACCTTCTCCCTAATTGTTTATCTCTATTTGAAGTTGTAGTTATCCTTTTTGTAAACATTCTCCCTTAATTGAGATTATGGTGATCTTCTCGCTGCTTACCTTTATTTGAATTGGCTGTATCTCTTCCGTAAATGCCCGAACTTAAAATAAAATTTAGATATCTTATGCCTTAGTGGAATCACCCTTAATTGGAAATATTGGACTCGTGTTAGTTTCTTGTTGTTGAATCGTGTATTTTGGTACTATTGTTATATGTTATTTTCTTACTTGTTGAGTTGTTCTTACTATGCCTAGTATTCCTTATTGTGGTTATTCCTTGTGAACTAGTTTTACCTTTCTTGTGATCGAAGGCTCTTAAGTTGATTTATTTATCGTACTTTGTATTACTGTCATTGTTGTTGTTGTTGTACTTGTTGTGGTGATGCACGAGGTTTCTGCCGTGCGGTTGTGGTTATTGTGATGCACGAGGTTTCTACCGTGCGGTTGCTGATATGGGGTTGCACGAGGTTTCTGCCGTGTTTTGGTTACTATTGTTATTTTCACATGCGGTGTGGCAGGACGTGATATATATATGTGGGTTGCGCGTGTAATGATACAATGTGGGAACGTTATTATGCATGTGTGGAGAGACAAGGCAGGCATTTACGTTACTATTGCACATGTGGCGAGACAAGGTGGGCTATGTCAGAGATTGATTTGTGATGACTTGTGTTGTCCTGGGGGCATTCTTGTTGTTGATATTTGTGTAGTGATACACTAATATGTGTGAGATTTACCTTGTGAAAATTGTGAGGAAACATTCTACCTGCCGTCTGTTCCTTTTTCTTATGCTTATTAGCTGGTTCAACTATGTTAAGAGATTTGCAAAAGCATACACATAGTTAAACACTCTTATTGGTTAAGGGGTTTCCATGGTATTGTTGAGTATAGATGCGTACCCTGGTTTACTTGCCTTCTATTTGAGAATGATTCTATTTGGCACGCGAGTCATCCATGCAGTTATTAGCTGAGATGAGGACACATGATGCCAAAAGTTAAAGTTCAGTTATGGACCCGTGAGTTGTGATTAGTTCGAGGTTCGGTACTTCATGGAGTTTATTGACAAAAACCTAATGTAAAAATGGTCGTTGTTATTGAGTTATTACTTGTCCAGACATATCTGTGATTTCGGATTTGTTTCCGTATATCCTCCTGCGTCATTATTTGGGTATTCCGCTGGTATTTATTGTCTTCCTTTCTTATTGCAATTACCGTATTGTTAGCCACATCCCGTAGTCTTTATGTAGATACCATACTATGTTGTTTCTATACTTATATTTGTTCAGGTTATATAGTCCAGTAAATGTCTTGACTGTTCCTCGTCACTACTCCACTGAGGTTAGTCTTGATACTTGCTGGGTACCACTGTGGTGTACTCATACTACACTTCTGCACATTTTTGTGCAGATCCAGGTATTGCGTAGCCAGTTGATTATTAGCTAGCAGCAGATTGTTGTTGTGTATACTCAAGGTAAACCTACTGCAACGTTCGCAGGCTTCAGAGTCACCATCATACTTTGTTCATACACTGTCTTTAATTATTTTTGAACAATTGTATTTAGAAGTTATAGTAAACTCTGTAGAGCTTATGACTTGTACTACATGTTTCGAGAAAAATTGTAAACTGTATAGAGAATTTCATTTCAGAAATTAATAAGACGCTATTTATTATTGTTGTTATTCCGTAAATATTAGGCTTACCTAGTCCTTAAGACTAGGTACCATCACGATACCCAACGGAGGAAAAATTGGGTCATGACAGTTACACTCAGATCTGAGCGCGCAAATCTCTTTAAAATTAGCTATCTTCTTTTTTTTTTCTCCCTAAAATCAATATAGACCCCACCTAATTCATACCTCTTTTTTCTCTGATTTTCCTCCACCATCCTCTGCCCCAAACTATCTTCTCCACCTTCCACCTCCATGCTAGAAAAAAGCATATCAAGGACACACTTTCATCACCACCACAATCAATGTCAACCTCTAGACAAAGTTACAAACCTAAAAATAATATATCTCCACCGTTACACCACCACAGAACCATTGTCACTTCCTTAAATCTCCCTTATTGACCCCAAATCTTGAAGAAAAAACACTCATCTAAAACTTTCGAATTTCACCGCAATTAGATTTGACAGTTGGTTCTTTGCGGTGATAATATATCAATCAAGTTGGTTGGTACGATTTTTGATTTGGTTTTGAGAAGAGAAAAAAAAGTGAAGCGGGCTTTGGCGGCCTACGACGTAAGGGTTAATATACAACCAAATAATTGAGTTGGGGCTTCAAATAGCAACAAACTATGAGGCCATTGCAGAAAGGAAAGGCAACAAAGAGATTAAGAGCAGTAGTGAAAGCAAAGCAAAGATGGTTTTAATGTGGCAAAGCAGTGATTGCCTTTGCGAGAGAGGGGGAATGATTGGGAAGGAGAAACTGAACTTTTGAGAGAAATGATTTTTAAAGTTTAGAGCTTTTGTGGTTATTTTGGTTGTGTTACAATGGTGGAAAGGAGATGCAGCGTCTATGATGTTAAAGGGAAAATAAATACAACTTTTTTTTGCTGAGAGGGAGAAAGGAGAGTCTTTTTCTTCTTTTTTTAATTAAAGAATTACAAGTATTTTTAATATAAACTATAATATATTCAAGAAATACACATGTCATCAGCGAGTGTAAATCACACATGAAGCTTGTTGAACTCGAGTATTCACGAGACACACATGTATCAAATAGAAGTGTCTGTCTTGTCATGTGCCAAGTTAAAGTATTCAAATGATCATTGGAGACAATTTAAATGGGCGCTTTATGTACTTCGCCTAATCAAAACCGTGAAATGTTGAGTGGACTAATGTATCATAACTAATTCAAATAATTAAAACTTTCATAGGTTTCTCATAATAAAGATTCCTATTAAACTCATATTCCTATTTTATTACCTTAATTCCTAAGAAAAAATCAGTCTATTCTTGTATTTTCAGTTTCAAAAGACTCTTTCACCTAGTATATTTTTATAATAATCTAATTAATTGAGATTTAGGTTCCAAAGGAGTTTGAAAGCTATTGAAACTTAAAGATCGGAGAGAGATAATAAAAACATATGTATATTGCAGATTAAATCGTGATCAGAACAATTAAAACAAAAAACAAATATATGAATTTGATTGGGTTTTCTCTATATTATTGTTGCCAAGGACCACCGATCTCAAGTGACTCGTTAAAAAATGGCTTGAGCATGAAATATTTGGTCGTCTTTTTGATTGGTAAAATATTTATCCATCATTATGAGTCATAAAGTAATAATAATAATAATAATAATAATATAATAATAATAATAATAATAATAATAATAATAGTAATAATAGTAATAATAATAATAATAATAATAATAGTAATAATAATAATAGTAATAATAATAGTAATAATAGTAATAATAGTAATAATAGTAATAATAATAGTAATAATAATAATAATAATAATAATAATAATAATAGTAATAATAGTAATAATAATAATAATAATAATAATAGTAATAATAATAATAATAATAATGATGATGATGATGATGATGATGATGATGATGATGATGATGATGATGACAACATTAATTTCTTCGTAAGGCGAAAATCAACTATCTCATTTAGTTTTGCTAATTTATCCAGCAGCTTGCCACTAACTTTTAATAAGCTACCAAATATTAAAAAAAAGATTAAAAGAGAGACCAAAAACATACTCCTAATAATCCACAAGGAGTTAAAGTGTAACGACCCGGCCAGTTGTTTTGAGAGTTGTAGTACCATTTTCTCATTTACTGCTCATTTTATATTTTATAGCTGCTATATGACTAGCCGGGGTAGTCGGTTTGGGTACGGTGAGATTTTTTAAATGAATTGAGACACTTAGTTACCAAGATGAAAGCTTAAGTTGAAACGGTTGACCGGATGTTGACTTATGTGTAAACAACCCCAAAATAGAGTTTTGATTATCCCAATAGATTTGTATGATGATTCTGGACTTAGGAGCGTGTCCAGATAATTATTTGGAAGTCCGTAGTTAAATTAGGCTTGAAATGGCTAAAATAGAAATTTAAGTTTGGAAGTTTGACCGGGGGGTTGACTTTTTGATATTGGGGTCGGAATCCGATTCTGAAAATTTGAATAGGGTTGTTATGTTAATTATGACTTGTGTGCAAAATTTGAAGTTTCGATATCGAATGTAGAAGTTGAAATTTCTTAGTTTCATTAGGCTTGAATCTGTCACGACCCCAAATCCACTAGTCGTGATGGCACCTAACTCGACCCGCTAGGTAAGCCAACTAATAAATATCCAAATCCCATAATATTAACAAGACAACTAAACAAAAGGAATTAACAGAATCTTCATACATTTCCCAAGAACTGGTAGTACAAATCATGAGCTTCTAAGAATAGAGTTCACAGAGCTGAAAGGCAGAAAATACATCATCTGTTTGAAAAGTACATAAACAGAGTTTTATAGATCTAAGGCTACCATAAATAAGAGGCAACTACTACCGGAACGTAGGTACATCTTCAACTCCAGCTCCCATCGAACACAATAACAACAACAGACAAAATCTGCACGCAGGGTGCAGAAGTGTAGTATGAGTACAACCGACCCCATGTACTCAGCCTGTAACAAACCTAACCTTAGGTTGAAAGTAGTGACGAGCTGTAACATAGGTCGGGTCAAATCCAACAACCACTAGCAGCTCATAACAATGCAAGACAAGCAAATGAATAAGTATCTCATAAATAAAATGCTCAGCTCATTCACAGTTCTAGAAAAATCGGCATGCTTTTCAAGTATCTCAGTGAAAACCCAAATCTTTTAACGAAATTACCAAAAATATGAGTAAGTTTGAAAACTGTGATTTTCCCAAAAATCCTTTCAACAATAATTAAGATGTTTCATTTTCAGATAGCATGAGGAATGTACATATCTATGCCTACATGTCAAGATACAGGTAATATCATAAATGTCACCAATATCGGGTAGCAGAAGGAAATGCATCTCTATCCATGTAACTCAAGTACGCATGTCAAATGCAATCATCTCAGTGATAAATTTATATGCTCACACTCTCAGAATACTCAATCTCACTGTCTCATTCTTTCCACTTATCACGCAATCACTCGACACACTCGCTCACTCAGTACTGATGTCACGACCCAAAATCTATTAAGATCGTGATGGCGCCGGACACCACCGTCAGGCAAGACAATCATTAATTAGTTGAAATAATTTCCCGTTTTAACATTTTTCGAAATTTTTACCTTTCACTTACAAGTCATAAAAGCGAATGAAATTTATCAAATAAATACGACAGGTAAACTATTACATTTATTCAGTTAAATCCCAAACACATCCCAGAACTCGGTGTCACAAGTATATGCGCAATTTCTAAAATTTTTACAATTTCTACAAAGCTTGTCCGAAATACAATTGGACAAGAAAATTAAAATAAAATAATACAATACGAGGGAGACTCTGTCAGCTGCGGATCGCCTCCGGATAATGCAGCTCGCCTCCAGCCACATCGCTATGAAGGTACCTGTGCAATAAAAATGCACATCGAGTGTAGCATGAGTACGAAAATAATGTGTACTCAGTAAGTCGCCCGCCTAACCTCAGAGAGGTAGTGACTAGAGGTCGAGCTAGACACTTGCTAGAGGTCAATTTAGTATGTAAAAGTGAGACGCTAAGCATGAATGTCATAGACAATTTATTAAGATCAGGAATAAATAATATCATCTTCTTCCACATTTAACACTTTAAATCTTTGTCATTTCATCTGACAATTAAATCATAATCCGGGGATAAGAAACATCATGCTTATTTCACATTTTGCACATCAATTCTCCTTCCTCATAACTGGCCATTTAAAACTTCCTTAAGCCGATAAACATGTATAAATCACAGCAAATACACGGTAAATATCATGCGCAAGCAATCCCGAGGGTCGACGGCCCGAACCAACATAACATAAAATGTGCACTGCCGAGGGTCGAACGACCCGAACCATAGATGCATCTATTTTTCCCTCTTGCGAATCAATCATGTGACGCGGTCAACATAACAATAATAAGGCTAACCTGCTCGCGAATCATACCTGCGGATCATGTGCTCATATGTACACGTATTCACATAATAAATCCGCATTTTTATCAAGAAAACAATTTCTCGGGAAATTATAAAATCTTCTTAAAGGAACACGAAAATTAGCATTTAAATCTTTGTTTTGAAACTCGTTTGCCAAGTTTAATAATATTCAATAATATAACCTTATCAGGTATACATTTATCCACGGAGGAAATCAATTCTCTTTCTAGATGATTAAGAAAATGAACTCTAGTCTTCTTAGATATTCAATTACTATTTCGATTATATTAGCGGTCTAATATTACTGGCAACATCACAAGTACAACAGGTAAGGCATGCTAGTGGGTCCTAGAATACCCGGACATGGAATAATCGTAGCTACGCACGAACTCCCGTCACCTCGTGCGTACGTAGCCCCCGCAGATAGTAGCACATACTTAATTAGTTCACCTAGGGGGACAATTCCCCCTCACAAAGTTAGAAATGAGACTTACCTCACTCCGAAATTCCATAACCGACTTCCAAGCCGTTCCGATGACTCCAATGGATGCACAACGCTCCAAAACTACCAAATAACAGGCAAAGCAATGAAAATTTATTCTAATACTCGTAACAAATTCAAATTATATACTTTCCCAACTCCGCTCAGTGAATTGACCAAAATTCCCTCGGGACCACGTGCCCAGATTCTGAAATTCCATGCTCAAATTCGTGGTAGAAATCCAAATTCCATGCTCAAATTCATGGTAGAAATCCAATTTTCCATTTCTAGGTTTTCTTCAAAAAATTTCCCAATTTTCACACAATTTTCATGTTCAAATTCATGTATAATCCTTGTATAAATCTTAAAAACATGAAGAAATTACTTACCTAGTGATGCTTGGTGGAAAACCCCTCTTGAAGCTCCTCAAAATCGCCCACATCAATGAAACAAATGAAGGAAATGGCCAAAAATTCCGTTAAAATAACACACTGGCCATGTGACCCTCCTATGTGATCGCACAACATGCTCCGCGATCGCATAGGCCAACTATGTTGCCTCACAAATTCACTCAGTGCGATCGCGGTCCAGCACCTGCGTTCGCACATGCCAAAGCTGTAGCCCCTTTATTCCTCTACTGTGTGTTCGCATATACTCTGATGCGTTCGCACAAGCCAAGACCCAGAAGCCTCCAAGCGCACACTGCGCGATCACAACCCCAACACTGCGATCGCATAGGCAAAAAATCCAGCTCCCTTGAATCTCTTCTCTGCGATCGCACTCATCCTTATGCGATTGCATAGACCAAGAATCCAGCCCTCAAATTTCTTCTTTCCGATCACATTCCATGGACTACGTTCGCATAGCACACCAGATACACCAAAACACAGCAGCATCAAAACAGAGAAAAATGGTCCGAATTCACCCCGAAACACACCCGAGGCCCCCAGGACCCCGTCCAAATCCCATGACTCAGTCCCATAACATCCCACGGATTTTCTCGAGGCTTCAAATCACATCCAACAACACCAAAACCACGAATCACACTAAAATTAAAACTTTATGAACTTTGAAATTTCCAACTTCTACATCCGATGCTGAAACCTATCAAATTACCTCCGAATGACCCCAAATTTTGCACACAAGTCATATTCGACATTACGGACCTGCTCCAACTTCCGGAATCGCATTCCGACCCCGATATCACAATTTCCACTTCCGGTCGTATTTCTCAAAAACCTTTAAATTTCTATCTTTAGCCAAATGACTTCAAAATGACTTACGGACATCCGAATTCACTTCTGATCGCGCTCCCAACTCCAGAATCACCATACAAAGCTAGTCCCAGACTCGGAGCCCCAAACGGACATCAATATCACTAAAATGCGCTTCAAGCCAAACTTAGGAAATTCCTTCAAAAATGCTGACTTCCACAATATACGCTGAAACACTCCCGGGTTATCGAAAACCCGATCCGGACATACGCTGAAGTCTGAAATCATCATACGAACCTGCAGGAACCTTCAAATCCTGATTCGGAGGTCGTATACTCAAAATTCCAATCTTAGTCAATCTCCAACTTAAGGCTTCTGAAATGAGAATTTTCTTTCCAAATTAACTCTAAACTTCCCGAAATTCAACTCCGACCATGCCCACAAGTCATAATACCTGAAACGGAGCTGCTCATGACCTCAAACTACTGAACGACGCGGTAGAGCTCAAAACGACCGGTCGGGTCATTACATTCTCCCCCACTTAAACAGACGTTCATCCTCGAACGTGCTAAGAACTGCTCTGGAGTTACCTGAAATCACTGTTTAACACCTCGAGCACCTGCCCGTGCTACCCCAACCTAGTTGGGTACATTCGCTTGATCAAATCTAAAGATTTATTCTTTTATCCATATAATAAGCTCAGAACTTCCAACACCTGAAATTCTCGTGCCAGGCCTAGTTCCAATATATAAACACCGTATCAACTACCATACGATATACTAGAACATGACTACATACCTTTGTTTTAGCACCATGCACCGCATAGTTCATCATCTGACCACAATGACACTCCCTGAACCTTAATAGCCAAAATTCCACGAATTTGATGCTCGCAAGGCACCTTATGATATATATATATATATATATATATACACACACACACACATCCTGATATAATCCTGGCGATATCATCACAACGGAGGAGATTTGTAGAAATTCATAACCAACTACCGAGTTAACAACTCATTGCATATCTCCTCTTGACTAGAATTATCACCTCATTACGAACCAAATAATGGTATTTGTCTTTCAATGCATTTCACATAATCTTATCGCGCTGATCCCTGATCCAATAATCCCGCCTCACCCAGTATGAACTGTTCAGACAACAAATCATCCTAGACATGTCCAACAGTCTCACATGATACCACACCGCGCCAATATGCCATAATTCGAACATGATAAATAAGAAATGATTCAGGAAGGGACTACTCAACTCACACAACTAATATGCACTTTCCTCAAAAAATAGGAAGTAAAACATAAGAACAATAAATATAGGAACCTTACTCATCATCACACTGTTGCGGCGTTCCACCCGATCCAAATAACATAAAATTCACGTAAGAAGACACACACCGAGCTAAATTTCTCACTACCACAAATATCGAACATCGGTCACAAGCACGCTAAGTGCACAATACCATCCTGGGGAGCCTGATAAAGCCATATGCTACAAAACTTAAGCACAACTGAGGTGCGATATATATATATATATATATATATATATATACACTCTGGATCTCAAGAGATATCTTGCTCACATAACATCACCACTACGCGAGACCTCAACACATAAGAAATTATCAAGTCGTTTCACAACTCACACGGCACAATCATAATATTATATGAACTTGACGAAGACGGAACAACACCTGATATTCCAACACCCCTCCTTGAGGAGCGCTATACTGAAATGAACACATTTGCCTCACATGAAGCCCATAATCTCGTTTAAATCCATTCATACACTTCAAGTCGATTTTGCTCGCAATGATCTAGGCTGATAGCCTTACCTGGGTCCATATTAACCCACTTACTCTCATAATACACATGAACAACCATCATAGCCGGGACAAACACCTCGCAATCCACAACCGAATGAACCAAACGCCTTCCAGGCATAAATTCTCAATTAAGCAATATTGCACTTCTTTATACTCAGTCCAAATCTTCAATCCATTAAGTGACTACATGCCACACTTGTACAATCTTCTCGTGGTTACGCTCTCACGACCTTCCACACCAGGTAACAAGTCTGCACATCCGCATTACCGACCACACTAATACTGCAAAACACATCAAGAACCCATGACCAGGGTACAAAGCCTCTTTCACCGAATGATCTCAGGTGACACTGAAGATAACACCAGCTTACTCTGAACTTTGAAATCACTTTTTCTTGCTCATCTGAGCTCATGACATCCTTCTTAACACTGAACCGCAATCTCGATTCTTACTCCCAGTTACATACTGCTTACCGCACCTAACATGCCAATCCTTAAGTAGTGGTCTGAACCACCATAACCCTTCCGGGATCTGCCTACACCTGACGTGCCATAGCACTCGAATTCTCCCACATGAAATCTATTACGACGGTCGACAAGCCCCCCACAGGCCCAAACCACATGCATCAATTAATTACACTGACGAAAATGATCACTGCCGTAAATGTGCTATTTAAACCATGGCTAATCAATATATCTTCTTTTAATCATCTTCAATTGCCTCAGGAATAATAGTAACTTCCTTCAACTCATAGAAAACTCAACCCCCACTCATCCCGAGTGACATTGATTCATGAGACCATGCTGCCTAAATCCCGCAACCCATCTCATATCCTACTGATAATCTTTCTACAATCCGGAGTTTATTTCTCTCACTCCTCCAATACTATCCTGCACGCTGAAACATATCATAGAACACCCCAACCATCTTTCTTTTTCTCAGAAATTACTCTGCAAAAGCTCGATTCTCGATCATACTGCTGCCTGAAACCCTTAAACGCCGCATTCTTAACTTTTGAATTCACGAGGACCGCTATTGAGAGCCACCCACTCTGACTGGCCCCGAATACAATCAACCCCAAGGATCTTCTAGCACACGAACACCCTTTTAAATGAAGCACGTGACTGAGTCACTACCATTACCATTCGCCTATGCATTAAGCATAATTTCTGAATCTTCCAAAGCCTAACCCTGGTCCAATAGGACCAACCTTTGCACACATTTATCAAATCACATGCACAATCACCATTTTACTCCTTTCCCTTAGTTGTAATAACTTTCCATTACGCCGACAAATCCGCAAACCCATGAGAACACAATCCTACAACCCTACTGCAGGTGGTGGGACTCCCCCACTTAGCCCGAAGCTACTCCTTGCACCATTCTAGACCCTGCTGAGATCCTTTCTCCTTTGTTAGCATGATTTTGCTTAACCAATCCGTCCGATTCTTCCAAACTCTCTTGTTAGCACTCCCTAATTACTCAAATTCTCTAGTATCATTCACACATCCTGCCTCCTACCGAACAACCACTAGAATCCCTCACAGAAACTTACCAACCACACGACCGCTAACCTACTCACAGGAGGTAACCCACCTATCCAAACCACCAACTGACACGTTCCAACAACGCTGTACTGCACTATCTCTATGACATCAATAATCCATCCTAATCCTGTTCTCATTCACCAACCTTATCAGTCCACCCACTCCCCATGGACATCTACTAGATGCGCTACAATACCTTCTAGTTCACTACTATGTCGCCGCTCCTCTAATTGGTCAAACTCCCCCTCTATGCGACTGTTCGACTTCCACCTCTTACACCTGGCCTCCTAGAAATGGAACCACCTCCTAGCACTTTTCACATATCTTCCTTCATTGTATGTTTCCCAATTGCTGCCTCAATTCAATATCATTCTCTGTAGCTCTTAAGCTAGCAGTCCACCACGACTTTAAACTCTCAGAATATCACCTTTCTCGAGCTACATTCATTATCAATAATTATCCAATACTGAACCACCGCACCTCACGGTCTCTGACAGCCGCTTCATCAATAATTCTTCACAATATTCTGACCCTATGCAACCGAAGAAACCATGGCAGTGACGAACTTAACACATTCCATTCGATCAAGGACGACGATAACACATCACAGGTGAATACCCCACTTTACTTGAAAACACCAAGTCTTACCACTTTATCAACTCCAACCGGACCATCATAATCCGAATGCCTTTCCTCTGCCGGGACTAAAATACTGAAATCTCAAAATCACACTCTGAGAAGACCTCCCTTCAAACCATTCATCAGGACTCAACATATAGGCAAGCTTTCTATCATCATATCGACATCGCGCGATAACTAATCGTAAGAATCATCACTACCTGGGCATAGCCTTAAGGCTCTCAGAAACACAGCTACTGAGCTAAAGCAACATATTATCCTTCTGCAGGGCCATAACAACAGCCCCCAACCAATCACACATGGAAACCATCTCGCATCATATCCGTAGCACCATTTCAATTCCTCAAATTCCCGATTCATAGCAAGCGCTTCGGAACGTATAAGATTGAGTAGGAAGAGGCATAGGCATAAGCCTCAAAGGAATCGAATCGCACGATGAGGAATCAAGAAGGGAAGTACTACTTACAGCCCTGTAGCCTCTCGAAGATAAGTGCAGACGTTTCCGTTCCGATCTGCAAGACTCTACTATACTTGCTCATGACTCGTGAGACCTAAGGGAACCTAGAGCTCTGATACCATGTTGTTACGACCCAAAATCTATTAAGGTCGCGATGGCGCCGGACACCACCGTCAGGCAAGCCAATCATTAATTAGTTGAAATAATTTCCTCTTTTAACATTTTTCGAAATTTTGACCTTTCACTTACATGAGCAATTTCTAAAAAATTTACAATTTCTACAAAGCTTGTCCGAAATACAATTGGACAAGGAAATTAAAATAAAATAATAAAATACGAGGGAGACTCTGTCCGCTGCGGATCGCCTCCGAATAATGCAGCTCACCTAAGTCTCCAAACCAGCCACATCGCTATGAAGGTACCTGTGCAATAAAAATGCACAGCAAGTGTGGCAGTAGTACGAAAACAATGTGTACTTAGTAAGTCGCCCGCCCAACCTCAGAGAGGTAGTGACGAGAGGTCGAGTTAGAAATACTTACCTAGTGATGCTTGGTGGAAAACCCCTTGATGCTTGGTGGAAAACCCCTCTTGAAGCTCCTCAAAATCTCCCACATCAATGAAACAAATGAAGGAAATGGCCAAAAATCCCATAAGAATAACACACGGCCCAGGTGAGCCTCCTTTGCGATCGCACAACATGCTCCGCGATCGCATAGGCCAACTATGCTGCCTCACAAATTCACTTAGTGCGATCGCGGCCCAGAACCTGCGTTCGCACATGACAAAGTTATAGCCCCTTTATTCCTCTACTATGCATTCGCATATACTCTTATGCGTTCGCACAAGCCAAGACCCAGAAGCCTCCAAGCGCACACTGTGCGATCGCAACCCCAACACTGCGATCGCATAGGCAAAAAATCCAGCTCCTTTGAATCTCTTCTCCGCGATCGCACTCATCCTTATGCGATCGTATAGACCAAGAATCCAGCCCTCAATTTTATTCTTCGCGATCGCATTCCATGGACCACGTTCGTATAGCACACCAGATACACCAGAACACAGCAACAGCAAAACAGAGAAAAATGGTCCCAATTCACCCCGAAACACACTCGAGCCGGGACCCCGTCCAAATCCCACGACTCAGTCCCATAACATCCCACGGACTTGCTCGAGGCTTCAAATCACATAAAACAACACCGCAACCACGAATCACACTAAAATTCAAACTTTATGAACTTTGAAATTTCCAACTTCTACATCTGATGCCGAAACCTGTCAAATCACCTCTGAATGACCCCAAATTTTGCACACAAGTCATATTCGACATTACGGACCTGATCCAACTTCCAGAATTGCATTCTGACCCCGATATCACAATTTCCACTTCCATTCGGATTTCTCAAAAACCTTCAAATTTCTATCTTTAGCCAAATGACTTCAAAATGTCCTGCGGACATCCGAATTCACTTCTGATCGCGCTCCCAACTCCAGAATCACCATACAAAGCTATTCCCAGACTCGGAATACCAAACAGACATCAATATCACTGAAATGCGCTTCAAGCCAAACTTAGGAAATTCCTTCAAAAATGCTGACTTCCACAATACACACCGAAATGCTCCCGGGTTATCCAAAATCTGATCCGGACATACGCCCAAGTCCGAAATCATCATACGAACCTGCAGGAACCTTCAAATCATTATTCGGAGGTCGTTTACTCAAAATTCTAATCTAGGTCAATTTCTCCAACTTAAGGCTTCTGAAGTTAGAATTCTCTTTCCAAATTAACTCTAAACTTCCCGAAATTCAACTCCGACCATGCCCACAAGTCATAATACCTGAAACGGAGCTGCTCATAACCTCAAACTGCTGAACGACGCGGTAGAGCTCAAAACGACTGGTCGGGTCGTTACAACTGATTCGGGCAGATCTAGCCCAAACGTAATAACCGCTAGCAGCTACGCTCACTGGGGGTGTACAGACTCTAGAGGGGCTCCTACAGCTCAAGTGTTATAATCCTCAGGGACAACTCGCGTGCTGCACGGACAACTCACGTGCTATAATATCAATATCTGGATCCGTACAGACAACTCACATGCTGTAGTATCAATATCTGGATCTGCACAGATAACTCACGTGCTGCACAAACAACTCACGCGCTATAGTATCAATATCCTCACAAACAGGCTATCAGTCTCCCTCAGTCTTCAATCTCTATAGTCTCTCTCTCACAGACTCACAATGTCATGAAACTAGCCCGAAAATGATGATATGATGTATCAATAAATAAAAATATAGACTGAGATATGATATGAAATGAATGAACATGATTGAGTATAAAATACCAATGAAGTCAGTGAAATGACAACAAGAAACGACCATTATAGGTTTCAACAGTATCGGCATAAAGCCTAAACATGTATCTAGCATGATTGACAGCTCAATTACTTATCACATGGTGAAAACACGGATATCAATAAAGTAGGACCAATATGCAGTTCTATGGAAACAACAGAGTCCCAATTCACATGGTGCACGCCCACACGCCCGTCACCTAGCATGTGCATCACCTCAATACCAATCACATAACACGTATTTCGGGGTTCATACCCTCAACACTAAGTTTAGAAGAGTTATTTACCTCGAACAAGACAATACCAAGCAAGCCAAGTGATGCTCCAAAGATGCTATCACGCACGTAGCGACTTCCGAACGACTCAAAACTAGCCAAAAATGACTCAAATACATCAAATAAAGCCCAAGAAAATAAACCAGCCAAAAATCACACTCGGGCCCGCACCTCAAAGCTCACAAAATACGACAACCCATTCAATTACGAGTCCTACCATACCAGTTTCACTCAATTCTGACTCCAAATCGATGTTCAAAACTCACAAATTCATATTATGAAACTTTAGGCCAAAACCCCCAATTTTCCTCTTTAAAATTCTCAATCCAATTACCAAAATTGAAGATAGATTCAAGAAATATAACCAAAACCGAGTAGAGAACACTTACCCCAATTCATACGGTAAAAATTGCTTCAAGAATCGTCTCAATCCGAGCACGATAACTCAAAAAATGAAGAAAAAACCAAAATCCTCGATTTATAGCTTTTTCCAGCATTTTCGCATTTGCGGATAAGTGGCCGCATCTGCGACCTTCGCCTTTTCGGAAAAAGGCTCACATTTGTGAGACAGCCTCGACCCTCCAGTGGTCGCTTCTGCGATACTCAGAACCGCATTCCCACCCAACAGTGCATTCTTGCACCTACGCACCTGGGCTCGCTTATGCAGCCATCACACCTGCGCAATACCAGTCTCAGGTGCGGAACACCAAAACCAGCAGCTTAACAACAATCCAAAATGCTATGAAATTATCTGAACCTTGTCTGAAACTCATCCGAACCCCTAGAGATCCCGTCTAAATATGCCAATAAGTTCCATAACACCATACGGACCTACTCGAGGCCTCAAAACACACACAACATCAAAATGACGAATCACGCCTCAAATCGAATTCTATGAACTTTGAACATTTCCACTTTAATAACTCGTGCCGAAACACAGCAAATCAAATCGGAATGAACCCAAATTTTGCACAAAAGTCCCGAATAACATAACAAAGCCAATCCAATTCCGGGAACCCCGATCCGAATCTGATATCCTCAAATTCTACTTCCAATCAAACTTTTGAATTTCCAAACCTTCAAACTTCCAATTTTTTCCAACTTATGCCAAACCCTTCTTGAAACATCCAAACGTAAATTCGGTCATAAGCCCAAGTCCAAAATCTCCATTCGGACCTAACGGAACTATTAAAATTCCATTCCGGGGTCAAATTCAGCAAAAGTCAAACTTGGTCAACTCTATCAACTTAAAGCTTCAACAATGAAATTCATTCTTCCAAACCGATTTTGAATAACCTGAAAACCAAAATCGACAATTTACATAAGTCAAAATACATCATACGGAGCTACTCATGCCCGTAAACTACCAAGCAAAGTGAAATTTCTCAAAACGACTGGTCGGGTCGTTACAGAATCGGGGTATGATTCGTGTTTTTAGCATTGTTCAATGTGATTTGAGGCTTCGACTAAGTTCATATGATATTTTAGGACTTGTTGGTATATTCCAACGGGGTCTAGAGTACCCCGAGTGTGATTCTGGTGTCATCGCACCTGCAGAGGGACTGACCATAGGTGCGGACTTGCACAAGCGAGTGTGGACTCACACAAGCAGATAGGGACTGGTGAGGGAGTGGTCGCAGGTGCAAAGGACTTTTTGCACATGCGTGACCACAGATACGGACGAGAAGGGCCTAGAAGAGGAGGCACCGAAGGTCTTGGCAAATCACAGAAGTGGTTGGTTTCTCGCATCTGTGAGACCGCAGAAGCGACTAAATTTCTGCAGGTGCGAAAGCACTGACCAGATTATAAAACATAGGGGTTTCAACATTTTTGTCATTTTGGACATTTTCAACACGGTTTTGGGCGATTTTTCAGAGAGAATTCAATGAAAAACTTGAGGTAAGTCACTTGTGATCGTTGTTAGTCAATAATATTGGATTATTATTGAGTATTTCGACTAGATTACATATTTTTGAGGTGAAATTAGAGGATTTGGGCCTAGGAATTTCAAAATAAGAATTTGAGATTTAGAAGTCGAGTTGATGTCGGAATTTGGTAAATTTGGTATGGTTGGACTAGTGGTCGAATGAGCGTTCATATTTTGTAACTTTTGTCGGGTTCCGAGATGGGGGCCCTAAGGACGACTTTTGAGTTAAATCTCAGATTTTTGTTGAAAAATTTGTATTTTCATATGAAATTAATTCCTATAATTTGTATTAACTGAATCGAATTAATTGTGACTAGATTCGAGCTGAACGGAGTCAGAAAATAGAGGGAAAGGCATTCTTATTGACTAATTGAGCGTGGTTTGAGGTAAGTGACTTGTCTAACCCTGTGTGGGGGAAATCACCTTAGGATTTGATGTTGTTGTAACTGATAAGTGGAGATTTTGACTACTTATTAGCGCCTTTTATCTTTCGATTTAGTTAAAAAATATTTAAAGGTATTCCCGAAAACTGATGAAATATGCTTACTTGCAGGAGTATTGAAAAATGAGCCACTATGATGAAATCTAACTCAAGAAGGAGTGATATGAACAAGGACAAAAATCAGGCACACAAGCTCAAGTGCGGATCGCAGATTTCTATCTAAGGTCGCAGATTGTGAAGAAAAATCTACAGAGCTCCAGTGCAAAGTGCGGACCACACAATTATTGTGCGGCCGCAGAAGCTACTCAAGAGCCAAATATCAGAGTGTTCATTTCAAGGTAAAAAATAATTGCGTACCGTACTATAATTGTGCGGCCGCAGAAATCAACTACGCGACCGCACTCAGGAAATGTGTGATCCGTAGAAGAGCCCAGTGCGGCCGCGCCCAGAATTGTGCGGACCGCAGAACATGAGAGATGCGCCCGTAATCGAGAATTGTGCGGTCAGAGAGTTAACTCCTTCCAAGAGCTGAAGAGAAGTGTGGACCGCACACTGAATTGTGCGGCCGCAAAACCTTCGAAAGGGCATTTTTGTCCAAAAATTTCAGCTTTGTATAAATATACTTCTTTCACAAAATTAGGTCAAGTTTTGAGTATTAAAATGTCTGTAGTCATTTTTCTTTACCCTTTTAGGAAACTTTAGCTTATATTGATGACTTAACATTGGATTTTCATCTTTTAATCTTGAAATATGAGTTTTATCGTCTTTTTTTCTTTATCCATTATGAGTAGCTAGATTTTTAGCTAGAGTTGTGACCCAACCCTAGTGTATAAACCTACTGGGTGTTTGATTTAGGACTTGTTTATGGTTTGATATTTATTATTAAGCCTTGTTCTTGCTTTAATTGTAGAATTATTGGTTGTAAACATTAGTTCAAGCCTATTTGACTTGATCTCTTCTTGAGAAAGAGAGACTTAGTCTAGAAAAAACTTGGCTAACAAGATTTGGGATGAAATCAAGAGATTGATAGTCCCAATTAAAAGGTTGAACTTAGAGATAGTAAAATCAGACTTGAGTATTTTATCAACTGTTTTGTTCAATACCCATTTGGAATTGAGAAAGCCAAATTGAGCAAAACCACTCTCTTACCGAGAGGTATTGAGTGGTAATTGTGTGTTGATATCTATAATACACCCCGGCCAACAAAACAGGCTTTAAAGTTTATAAACCGTTAGGAAAACACCTAGGTGAAGGTCATAGCACTATGACTTTTACATTATTAGAAAACAACAACAAATACAATATTCTCTAATTTTACATCTTAGAATTGCAAAGCGTAGCGTAATTTTAGAAGTAAAAACAAAACCATATTTGTGGAAGTGCAATCAAGATACTTCACGTGCTTTATCAAAATATA
The DNA here is from genome assembly GCA_005239525.1 of Nicotiana knightiana. Classification (NCBI taxonomy): domain Eukaryota; kingdom Viridiplantae; phylum Streptophyta; class Magnoliopsida; order Solanales; family Solanaceae; genus Nicotiana; species Nicotiana knightiana. The sequence goes on from ML392336.1 coordinate 68,269, forward strand.
TACCACGAATCCCATCTCAGCTCCTTGTGGATTCGATCTCGACTCCTTGTGGGGTGTTATTATTGCAATCGACCATTTCACAACCCCGAATAGAGGTGTGACTTGGACGAGATAAATTTTTGGCGCCATTGCCGGGGAGCTAAAAATGGATTTAGATATATATTTGGTTTTGTGTGTGAATTGTCTTCTTTTCCTTTCGTGTTACTAATCATTTTTGTGTAAAAATGGCTCTCAACAATAATGATCCTCTCGAAAACAAGCCATTGGGGGATGTAGACGTGGAAGATGACCAAGTTGAATAGGTTCCTCTTCAACCTCAAGAAAATAGACGAGGCCGATCGCTTCAAGAAAATATTCCCGTTCTACCCCCACCTCCACCAAGATCGGTTCCACACCGGTAACCATAGTCCCGCCCCACATTATGGCAGGTAACTTTCAAATCACAAATGTTATGCTCACATTGCTAGAGCAACGGGGATTCTTCACCCGGGCACCGAAACTAAATGCATACAAACACTTGAAGGGATTTGTGGACACTTGTTGGGGGAGTAAACATACAAACGTCTCTGAGGATGCTTTAAGGTTGAGGCTATTTCCTTTCTCTTTACGGGGGAAAGCCTTGGATTGGTTAGAAAGATTGGCAAACCATTCCATCCGTACATATGGCTATTTCCAAGTTATTTTCTCCCGGGAATATGGCTACTCTTAGATACGAGATTCTAGCATTTAAACAAGAACCCAATGAGCCTTTGCATGAGATATGGGAGAGGTGCCGAACGATGGTAAAAGAGTGCTCAAATAATGACATGATGGAGTCTATGATTCAACAAACTTCCTAGAGGGGGATCAATACTACCAATCAATGCGTGGTCCACCAACTTGCCGGTGGAAATTTCACGGCAACGCCATATGCGGAAGCTTGTGAGATTTTAGATGAAGTGGCGGATAATTCATCGACATGGCAAAGTAGATTAAATGTTCCTCAAGGTGATCCAAATGTGACTCACCTGCATAAATAATTGCATGATCATGGGCAAGCAATTACCGAGTTGACCACCACATGAATCAATTAGCCAAGGCTCAACTTCAACAAGTGCAAGGTCCTAAGAAAGTCAATGCGACTGAGGGAGTTAATATGATGGTAAACAAGAGAAGGAAAAAGGGTCCTCAAGTGCAAAACCGTGCGGAACATTATGTGCAAGAAGATAGTGGCTTTGATCAAGTAAATCTTATAATGAACAAGAGGACGAAGTACAATATGTGAACAACTTCCAATGGAAAAGAAACAACTCTCATGGCCCGAATCAACAACAATGGCGACCTCATGGTAATTAAGGGAATGGGAATTCTAGAAACCAAGGCAATTGGAATGGTGGTAAAAATCAAGGTAATTGGAATAATCAAAACAATCAAGGAAATTGGAATGGTCAAAGTAACCAAGGCAATTGGAGTGGAAATAGTCAAGGATATTGGGAAGGCAACAATAAAGGGGGGTGTAACAATAACCAAGGGAAAGGAGGGTTGGGCTTTCAAAGGCCCCCGATGTATCAACAATCGAGCAACCCGCCTCCTTTTCTTTCCCATGGTCCTAGCTCTTCCAACAATAAGATGGGGCGAATTGAGAACATGTTCAAACAAATGATGGAGAAAAATGCCGACTCCCATACTCAACTAGCCTCTCACAACACTTTAATTTGATATTTGCAAATCTCACAATCTTTAAACACTCGTCCTAAGAGGGCACTACCAAGCGACACGGTGGTGAACCCAAAGAGTGGGAACAACACGGGACATGCCATGGCCGTAACTACAAGGAGTGGAAAAGGTGGGGATGCACCCAACTCAAGTCAAAGGAAAATTATGGATGATGAACAAGGAATACAAGAAGATGAGAGTCCAAACAATGTGGTGCAAGCAAATGACGAAGTAAGAATTGATATTGACAATATGGAGGAGACTCAAGAGGAAATGAACCCATCTATGGAGCACATTATTGACATATCTGAATTGGTAGTGCCAAAGGCTAAGGCACCAATTCCAAGGCCTACTCCTCCATACCCTCAAAGACTTGCCAAGAAAAATGGCGAGAACCAATTCATAAAGTTCATTGACATGATGAAAAGCCTATCTATTGTGACATTGGTTGAGGCTTTGGAGAAAATGCCCGATTTTGTAAAGTTCATGAAAGACTTGGTGAAAAAGAAGAGGTCGATGAATTGTGAAACTATAAAGATGACTTATCAAGTGAGTGCAATTGTGCACTCAATGGCTCCTAAATTGGGATATCCTGGCGCTTTCCCAATCCCTTGTACCATTGGAAGCGCCGACTTTGCTAAGCTCTTTGTGATCTTGGGAAAAGTATCAATTTGATGCCCTATTCGATTTTCAAGACTTCGGGAATTGGGCAACCAAGACCCACATCTATGAGATTACAAATGGCAGATCGTACCATGAAGAGACCGTTGGGTATTATTGATGATGTTTTGGTTCGTGTTGATAAATTCATCCTCCCGGCGGATTTTGTGATTCTTGATTGTGAACTGGAGTATGAGGTGTCGATTATCCTGGGCAGACCTTTCCTTGATACGGGGAAGGATCTTGTTGATGTGGAAGCCAGTGAGATCACTTTCTGGATGAGTGATGAAAATGTGGTTTTCCATGTGTGCAAATCTATGAGACAACCGAATAGCAATGAAGTTTGTTCGTTTGTGGACTAGATCAAATGCTTGATAGGCTGGCCGACCGTGCTTTCTATTGTTTCTTTGATAGGTATTCCAGCTACAATCTAATTCTTATTGCTCCTGAGGATCAAGAGAAGACTACTTTCACATGTCCTTATGGTACTTTCGCATTCTCGCGGATGCCATTTGGGTTATGGAATGTACCGACGACTTTTCAATGGTGTATGATGGCTATCTTCACAGACATGGTGGAGGATTTCCTTGAGGTCTTCATGGATGACTTTTTTGTGGTTGGGAATTATTTTGATGATTGTTTATCAAACTTGGACAAAGTGTTGGCAAGATGTGAAGAAACAAACTTGGTGCTCAACTCGTCAAGAAGGAATATATCAAATGGCTAGACGCAGGGGTTGTGTACCCCATTTCGGATAGTTCATGGACTTCACCGGTACAATGTTTGCCGAAGAAGGGGGGCATGACGGTGATCACAAATGAGAAAAATGAGTTGATCCCCACTATGATTTTCACCGGATGGAGGTATGCATGGATTACAGAAAGCGGAACAAAGTGACCCGCAAAGACCATTTTCCTTTGCCATTTCTAGACCAAATGTTGGATAAACTTGCCGGTCGAGCCTATTATTGCTTTTTGGATGGGTACTCCAGGTACAACCAGATTCTCATTGCACCGGAAGACCAAGAGAAAACCACCTTCACATGTTTTATGGCACATTTGCATTCTCACGAATGTTGTTTGGTTTATGTAATGCACCGGCTACCTTTCAGCGGTGTATGATGGCAATATTTACGGATATGGTGGAGGACTTCCTCGAAGTGTTCATGGATGATTTTAGTGTTGAGGGGACTCCTTTGAAGAATGCTTGAATAATATTGACAAAGTGTTAGCCTGATGTGAAGATACCAACCTAGTGCTTAATTGGGAAAAATGTCACTTTATGGTCGAGGAGGGCATTGTCCTCGGCCATAAGATCTCAAAGAACGGTATTGAAGTGGACAAAGCGCAAATTGAACTGATTTTGGAACTCCCTCCTCCTACTTTTGTCAAGGGAGTAAGGAGCTTTCTTGGTCACACGGGGTTCTACCGAAGGTTCATAAAGGATTTCTCAAAAATGGTGAACCCCTTGTGCAAGTTGTTGGAAAAGGATGCAAAGTTTATGTTCAGTGATGATTGCATGAAAGCTTTTGAGCTTCTCAAGAATATATTGACAACCACTCCCATCATTACCGCACCCAATTGGAGATAACCATTTAAGCTCATGTGTGATGCTAACGACGTTGCGGTAGGAGCCGTTTTGGGGCAAAGGACCAACAAGATATTTCATCCGGTCTATTATGCAAGCAAAATGATTAATGATAGCCAAGTCAATATACAGTGACAGCGAAAGAGTTATTAGCCATTATCTTCGCCATGGAAAAGTTCATGCCATATCTCATGGGTGCCAAAGTGATTGTGCACACCGATCACGCGGCACTACGTTACTTGATGACCAAAAAGGACTCTAAGGCTGGGTTGATGAGATGGGTTCTTATTCTTCAAGTATTTGACCTTGAAATCATTGATTGAAAAGGGAGTGATAATCAAGTGGCGGACCACTTGTCCCACTTGGAAGAGGAAGGGAGGCCCTATGATGGCCTCGAAATTAATGATTCATTTCCGGATGAACAACTCCTCTCCGTGTCTTTGAATGGTAGACTTGGTTTGCCGATATGGCTAACTTTCTTGTGATCGGCATTGTCCCTAGTGAGCTCTCTTCTAACCAAAGGAAAAAGCTTACACAGTACAACTTGGATTATTATTGGGACGAGCCATATCTTTTCAAGATTTGCAATGATGGTGTGATCCGGATATGTGTTCCAGAAGAGGAGCAAATGAGTATTCTTGATGCTTGTCATTCCTCGCCCTATGGTGGTCATCATGGTGGGGCGAAAACTGCTACAAAGGTTCTCAGTTGTGGATTTTATTGGCCTACCATGTATAAAGATGCTAGCGAGCTTGTTAGGAGGTGTGATGAGTGCCAAAGAGCTGGTGGAATTTCCAAGAAGGATGAAATTCCTCTCACCACTATTCTTGAAATTGATATTTTTGACGTGTGGGGCATCGACTTTATGGGGCCATTTATAAGTTCATGTGGTAACACTTATATTCTGGTTGTCGTTGATTATGTTTCCAAGTGGATTGAAGTTGTGGCTTTGCCCAACAACGAGGCATGGAGTGTGGTGGCGTTCTTAAAATAAATATCTTCACAAGGTTTGGCACCCCAAGGGCGATCATCAGTGATGGTGGTTCCCATTTTTGCAACAAGGCCTTCGACACTTTACTTTCCAAGTATGGTGTCAATCATAAGGTGACAACCCCTTATCACCCCCAGGCTAGTGGACAAGTTGAGGTCTCCAACAGGGAGATAAAGAGCATATTATCCAAGACTGTCAATGCAAAACGGACCGATTGGTCAAGGAAACTTGACTATGCTTTGTAGGCTTATAGAACTGCGTATAAGACTCCAATTGGTATGTCTCCATACCGGTTGGTATTTGGAAAATCATGCCATCTTCCAATTGAATTAGAGCACAAGGTCATGTGGGCGCTGAAGAAGGTAAACCTTGAATGGGATGTAGCTGCCAATATCCGGGTAAAGCAACTAAATGAACTAGATGAGTTCCGGTTCCATGCTTATTGCAGATCGTCCTTTTATAAGGACAAGATGAAGTACTTACATGAAAAATATGTCCAGAAAAAATAGTTCAAGAAGGGTGACTTGGTTCTTCTATTCAACTCTCAGTTACGACTGTTTCCGGGAAAGCTCAAGTCAAAATGAACTGGCCCTTTTGAAGTGGTGCATGTAACTCTGTTCGGTGCTCTTGATTTGAAAAACAAAGATGGTGAAATCCTCAGAGTTAATGGGCACCGAGTGAAGCACTACCTTCAAAATTTTGAGGACAGCCACGTGGTGGCCTTGATCAATTTCAAATGATAATGGTAACATGCGTCGGGCCGCAACGTTAAATCATACGCTTCTTGGGAGGCAACCCATGTGTTTTTATTTCTTTCTTTTGATTTTCTTCTTAGATTAGGCATTGCATTGTACTAACTAGTTGTGAAGTTTGTGTAGGAATTGGTTGTGCAGTGCAGAACTTTGACAGGAAAAATTTGGCTAAGTGTGGGAATTTCGCGGACTGCGCCCAAAATTTTAAGGTCCGCATTAGCATTTCACCGTGACACCTTTTTATCCATGGGCGCGTCCTTAGAAGGATTAAAATACCAACTCTATGAAGTTGAATACGCGGCCTCGTTCATAATTTTGCGGACCGCGGCGACTTTCACGGTCGCGCCTGTTTTTTCGCAGACCGCTCCCAGGATCGTACAGTGGCTCTTCATAAGGTACAAAGCGCAGACCGCAATAGAATTTCGCGGACCGCGCTCAGGTAAGGCGTAGGTCCATATATGCTAAGTATAAATAGAAGGTTCGTAGGCCATTTACACTTTAACGAACCATAAAATTTCACCACAATAAAGCATAGTTCATCTTCATCTTCTCTGGCTCTAAATTTCATTTCCTACTAATAAAGAGTCCATTTTCCAGCAATATTTCACAACTAATATGCTCAAATCCTTGAATTGATTTTTTCTTTTTTCTTTTCTTTTTGTTTTAATTTTTCTTTTTAGTTAGGGTTAAATAATGGCCATAATCTCAAATTGATGCTTAAATTCATGTGGGTAATAATTACATGCCTAATGGGGATAGGGTTATTAACTATGCTTGTTAATTGAAATGATTTTTACACTTAGTGAAAACCCTAGGTTTAATGTGTTCATCAATATCAGCTGCGTTTGAATTTCGCGGGCGCGATCAGTTTTTTGTCTGCGTTAGGGTATGCGAGCGCATTTAGTTTTTCGCGGTCCGTGTAACCCTAGCATTTAACTAACTGAGCATTGATGTTGTTCGCGGACGCAGTGACTTTTCTGTGGTCCGTGTTTGGTCTTTCGCGGCCGTGTAAAAGATTTCGCGGTCCGCGCTCTTGAACTTCAGAGAGTTTGATCATTGCTTCCACGACCGCATTCACATTTACGTTGTCCGTGTTTAGTCTTTTGCATCCGCGTTCATTATTTTGTTGTCTGCGGTCGACCATGATCATAGAGTTGGTATTCTGAACCTAACCTCTTCGCGGCCGTGTTTATTTTTATACGGTCCGCGATGGGCCTTCCGCGGCCGCGTTCAGATTTTTGCGATCCGCGGTGCACTATTTTGAGAAGCACTGTGTTCATTTCATTTGCATTTATTTAAGGATTAATTGAACCCCAATACTAATGATCTTTCACTACCTATGTGTTGCAGATAATGGTGCGATCTCATGGTGGAGCAGACAAACCAAAAGGGAGGGCAGAATCCTCCTGAGGTCGGAGTAAAGGCAAGCAAGCCTTACCCTTAGCAGCTCAGAAGATTATAAGCAAAAAGAAAACCATTGTGAGACCTCGGGCTGACTCCTGGAATACAAGTGAATATCTCTCATCCCGGGATACTTCTGAGGGAGAATCTGCACAACAACAACAATTGGAGGCTCAATCAAATCCTTTTAGACTAGTCAATGAACCTACCTTCTCGTCAGAGTCGTCTTATGGCTTAGAAGGAGGTAGTGAGACTTCAGCACCATCTTCCCCGCCTGCTGCGACTCCGGCCTCAGCAGTGGCTCCTATTAATATTAATGATGAAAAAGAGGTCCCGGATGACGGGAGAGGAGGTGATACCTATGTGGGGGGGGGGGGTTGACCAGGTCAAGGAAGCCCGCGTTATGGGAAGATAGGCTCGTGAGTGAGAAGGCCTACCAGAAATTCCGGGAATGGTGTCCACAAAGGTCGCTCACCATTGAGCGACAATTCATAGAAAAAGACCTTCTCCCTCACAATCCGAATATGAAGAGACAATTTGAGGAAAGAAAGGGATGGAAATACTTCACTAGCAAGTTGTCGGACGCAAATGAGTACCTAGTAAAGGAGTTCTACGCTTATGTTGCCCACATCAAAAAGGGCACCACTATGACTAAGGTACGAAACTGGAAGATCCGGTTTGATGGCACCACATTGAACACATATGTCGGGTTTTAAGATGTGGACGCATCTCAATACTTAGAAAAGGTGGCATTAGATGAAGCAGCCCGTGCATGGCTAGCAGAGGTGATAGCCTTCCCAGGGACAACACCGGCCTGGCTTACACCTGGAGTCCAAATTGTCAGAAACACCCTTGGCTTTGAAGCCAAAGGGTAGTGCACCTTTATATGCAGTCGGCTTGATCCCTCCCAGTATGAAAGTGAAATCCCAATCTCCCGGACGATCCTCATAGCTTCCATCATGGCAGGGTACCCAATAAATATGGGGAACCTCATGGCCCTGAACATATCCAAAGCAACCGGAAAGGAAGAAAGGTTCTACCCTTACCCCAACTTGATCACCATGTATCTAGAGGACCAAGGGGTAGAGGGGAGGCACTATGACACGAAGGTAAAGTCGAAGAGGGCCTTCCCCTGGTACAACCTTCAAGGAGCAGACAATCCGAAATCTAAAGGAAAAACCATTATTCGCACTGGCCATTCTGAAGAGCCATGGGTAGAGGTCATCGGGTCAGAGCCTTCCGCAACAGAGGGTTCTTCGGCTGATATGCCTCCTCCTTCATACTGGCCATCCATCACCGCCCATTATCTGTGCCATCATCTTCCACCTACCCTCAGACTGCACTGTGGGTTACTCAGACATTATCCAGCATCAACAACTGGATACAAGCAGCCACATCAAACATGTTTGTCTTATCCAGTGTAGTCGCATCACAGGCAGCCCCAGCACAGCTTCAGGTACCTCCATCAGTGGAGGATTCATTGAAGGAGCTTCTGGACAACTAGAAGAATCTCCTAGACAACCAAAAGAAAATCCTGGAGACATTGGATACTCATGGCAAGGTGATAAAGGAGCTCGGAAAGTAGATCAAGAAGATGAGGAAGACTCAAGCCTCAAAGGACTTAGTGGAGCAGTTGAAGAAGGAGGTAGAGAAGTTCACTTCTGCCGGAGATATCCCACTGGACCTGCTTATGGAGGTGACTGCCCCAGCAATATAGACAACACATGCACCACAGCAGGAGGCTGACAGAGAGCCAGTGAGAGGATTTGAGGTTCCCCAGTCAGAGGACTTGGAGATCCAGCTAGAGGACCCGGAGGGAGCTGCTAATCATATACAGTCTGAGGACCCCACTAGTATGCCTGACCCCATGCAGACAGAGACCACATAGGGAGTTTTCTTTACTCTCTAACCCTTCCCTAATTTTATTTTGGTATTAGCATTGAGGACAATGTTAGCTCTTATTTGGGGGAGTGGTCTTATTTTGATTTGATGACATTGGCATGTAATAACTATGATACTATTTCTCTTTATTTTTACTTATAGTTATTTTCACTTTCGTTATTTTTCACTTTTGGTATGTATTAACTTTAACATTCCATGTATATATTCATTTCCATTTTGTATATATTCGTTTCACTCCATTATTGTACATATTCATTTTACTTCTCGTAGTTTACTTCATAACTTCTTTTGTATTTTTTCCTTAATAGCTTATCTTCTTATTTCCTTTAGTAGCTTCTTTTTGAGTTTTTAGCTTCTTTTTACATTTGCGTGATCAATAAGCCTTTGGTTTTCTTAATGCCACAGTTCTTTCCAAAGGTGGATGATGTGTGATCCGGGTGGCTCTTCACAATGATGGATGGCGTGACAACCTTCTTAAGGGATTGAGTATGTTTTCTTTTTTATTTGATATTTAGTAGTAATGAATAAAAGTGTCTCAAGCAGGCTTCACTTGGTACTAACACATTTACCTTCGACCCCATGATTAGAGACAAGTTGATTGACAAAGAATAGCTTTAGTTGTGACCTTTAGACTCTTGAATTGACTAAAACTATCATCGAGTGGTTTCCTTGAGCCATATGTGATCTTCAATATTAGATAAGGTTGTTGTGGGACCTCGACTCTGTTATATTCAACAATCCAGTAGCTTGAGAGGTGAGGTATTGAATTGTAAGTCCAATTCCCGTGCCATAAAGTCTAGAACTTGCCCTGAATGTCGTGTGGCTCGACTTGAGAACTGATTGTAGGATCTCCTTGGAACCATTTGAACTTTCAAAGCTTTCGTAGCCTACCAATATGATATACCTAGTAAACCCCTTTGAGCCTAAGCCTTTTTCATTCAATAGCCACATTACAAGCTTTTATTTGTTTTATAATGACCCTCTCTTGGCACCCAATCTTTCCTTAGCATTCATGATGAACGAATTGGAAAGAGCATAAGTTTGGGGGAGAGAGGAATAATTTCAAAGTTATGAAAGGTTCAAAGAAGAAAAAGAATTAGTGAAAAGGAAAGGCAAAGAAAAGGAAGAAAAGTCAAAAAGACATAGATCAAAAAGAAAGTGAAGGTTGAAGGGATTCAAAAAACACAATGTTGAAATGCATGGAATGATGAAAAAAGGAGAAAAATTATTACCAAGAATAAGAAAGAGTGACAGTGTGTCTCTCTAATTCCCCTAAGGAAGAGGAAAATGACTCAAACAATCAAGAAAGTATGAGCCAAAATGAGAAAATGGAGTGCTTAAGGAAAGATGAAACCATCATAGTTTATTATGTCCTACCTTGTTCCAAAAGCCTTCATTACATCCCCCCTAAAGCCCTATATGATTTCAAGTTGAGTGAGCTTATATTAGTGGTGATTTACATAAGGGTCAAGCTTATGGTGCTTAGAGCCGGACTTGTGGCAGTCTTTTGAGAGTGATGAGTGCACGTCTTTACAATCCTTATTTTGAGTGTCACATTCTATACAGTGAGATTTGTTCATGGAGAGTAGAGGAGGAGGAGTTTGGGATCCACAATAACCTACACGAGAGAGCGAGCTTCCTTGATGAATTGAGTCAACTCTTGATGCTCTTGTGTCACGTTAGAACTATAGAACTCAAAAGGTCGTAATATGATGTTGTTGATAATGCATTTGTGTTGAGGGTAATTGTTAGATCCAATTGATGCTTGATGAAGTCACCTTAGGACAGCTGAAATATGCTTTTATTTTTCTTGTGGAGGTGGAATTACCGTGTTTGCTTGAGGACAAGCAAAAGCTTAAGTTTGGGGGAGTTGATAAGTAGGGATTTTAGCATGTTATTTGCTCTCTTTTACTTATGTTTTAGAAAAAAATTGCATGAAGGTATTCCCAGAAACTAACTTAACATGCTTGTTTGCAGGGTTTGTTCAAAATGAGGCAAAGGATCCATAATCAACTCATAAAGGAGGCAAACTTGAACAAAAACCAAGACTGGGCCAAGATTATATTACGTGGACCGCAACATAAAAGTGCGGCCGCGTAAGTGTTAACGCTAAGGCAGCCATTAACTCGCGGACTGCAAGTTGGAGATTCAAAGAAGTGTTTTTTGGGCACAGACATGGACGCGAACAGCGGCGAAAAATGGAGGTCGCGAAATTACTGGAGCGGCCGCGATTGGAATTTCGCGGACCGCTTTCTCAGGATCAGAGACCTTGCAAGTTGTGCAAAAATGAAGAGGGCGGTCCGCATAAAAAATACATGGCCGCGAAAATCGCTCATGCGGATGCGGTGAAAAGTACACGATCCGTGAAACAAGGTTCATCCCGGTCTCAGATAAGAAGAAACGCGGATCACGCTCAATATTACGCGGCCGCGAAACCTCTGTAAGGGAATTTTTGTCCAGAAATTTTAGCTTAGTATAAATAGACCTTTTTATCAATTTTAGGTTAAGTTTTAGCTTTGCTGAGCACATGAACGGCTGGTTTTCCCTTTTTGGGCAATTTTGTACAAGATTTACCTTCAAACTTTAGATTTTAATCTTTTACTTTAGTATTATGGATTATGTTTCATATTTATCTTTGATTTTTGTTGTTATTATGTAGCTAAACCCCATAGCTAGGGTTGTGACCCAACCCTAGTGTGGGTATTTAATGGGCCTTGAATTTTAGGGCTTAATTGTTTATGGGTTAGTGATATTTAGCCTAATTCATGCTAGAGTTGTAGAATTAGTGGTTGCAAACACTGATTCATGCCTTTATGACTTAGTCTCTTCTTGAGAAAGAGGGACTACGTCTAGGAAAATTAGGCTAACAAGGAATTGGGGTGAACTCAGATTGATAGCTCCAATTAAAGGGTTAAACCTAGAGATAGTAATACCCGACTTGAGCTAATGTCATTTGTATTGCATGAGCACCCAGTTGGACTTGAGAAAGCCAAATTGGGCAAAGTCACTCAAACTACCAAGAGGTATAGAGTGAGTACTTGTGTGTGATGGTTATATCACGACCGTAATCAAAACAAGCTTGCCCTAGATTCTCGATACCCGTTAAGTACCCACCTAGGCGGAAGTCACTAACCTAGTCCTTTTAAACACCTGAAAACTATCACCAAAAATATTGTACTTAGCTTTAATCTTAGCATACAATAGAAATAGAAGTATAATCATCACAATCATGTTTGGAAGTGCAATTAGGAACAACACACGCATCTATATTTAGATAGGTACCTAACTCAAAATAAATTAACTCCTTGTGAAAATCGATCCCGACCTTGTTGGGTAAAACTGCATCGACCATCCTCGCTACTCTATAGTGGTGTAGGTTTGGAACTGATCACGGCCTCAGGTGTGTTTTAGGATGCTTAATGGATGAAATATTGGACTTATGCAATTGCTTAATCGTTTTGGGTTTCTGATGTTTCGCACCGGCGGTGGGGAGATCGCACATGCAGAGTGAAGGGCGCAGGTGCGCTGTTGGTCAAGAAGGTCTGTGTGCGCTGTTGGTGAAGTCTCGCAGAAGCGAGTTTGTTGGGCAAAAAATAGGATTTCGAGGGTTGATTTCTCATTTCGATCTTGGGAGTTTGAGAGCTCAGTGTGAGGCTATTTTTGATATTTCTTCAAGGAGATTGTTGGGGTAAGTGATTCTAACTCGGATTGGACTATATTTCATGAATCTATTATTATTTTCATATTCTAATTAGGGATTTGAGTTGGGATTTTGGGGGGAAATGGTAGAAACTTCATAGGCTATAATTTCGAGTTTTGGAAGATGATTTAAGGTCGGATTCGGGTAATTCTTGTATGGTTAGACTCGTGAGTGAATGGGTGTTTGTATTTTGTGACATTTACCTGATTCCGAGACGTGGGCCTGGGGGTTTTTTGGGACGATTTCCTAAATTCTCACTTTAGCTAAGATTTCATTGACTATTTTGTCTCTTATAGCTATATTCATGGTACGTAATTGATTCTGGCTAGATTTGGGCCATTCAGAGCCGGATATTCGTGGAAAAAGCATTGCTATCGATTGATTGAGCTTTGTTCGAGGAAAGTGGCTTGCCTAACCTTGTGTAGGAGAAATCCCCTTAGGATTTGGTACTGATATTGCTATGTGAGCGCCGTGTACGCGAGGTGACGAGTGCGTACATGGGCTATTTGTTGAAAAACCTTATTTTTACTGAGTAATTTGTTGTTTTCACCTTAATTGAATATACTAGCATGTGTAATAACCCTGTTAGCCTAGAATAACATGTCTATGTGCCTTAATTGCTTAACTGAACTCCCTGCCGCATGCCTATTGAATTCTTGCTTCTTTTTCCCGACTTATACTTTGTCTAGACTGTAGATTCTCTTGCTGCACTTATCAACTGTAATTGATTGCGTTGTGTATTTCCTTTAGGGCTATGGGACTGTATCCTGAGAGATACCCCTGCATATTTACTTTTGGGACTATGGGACGGCATCCCGGGAGATCCCCCTGCACATTTACTTTTGAGGCTACGAGGAGGTACCTCGGGAGATCCCCTGTTGCTTATTTTCACGTGTTGTTCTGTTATTTCACTGTGTTTTACTTTGTTGAAGTCTAGTCTCTTATTATATTGCTTTATTCTCTTATTTTTATTATTATATACTAGTGGGCCTGACCGGAACTCATCACTACTCGACCGAGGTTAGGCTCGACACTTACTGGGTAACAATTGTGGTGTACTCATGCTATTCTTCTGCACATATTTTGTGTGCAGATTCAGGTGCTCGTCATTTGCCGTAGAATCCATGAGTTTCAAGCAGCTGTTGGAGACTTCAAGGTATATCTGCCTCGTCTGCAGACCTCAGAGTCCCCGTCTATTATTCCTCATGTCAAACACTTTTTGTATTTATTTTTACTAGAATCTGGTGTATAGAGATGTTATTACTTTTATGTATCTTGTGACTCATGACATTCCGGGTTTTGGGAAAAGCTGTGGAAGTTATAGTTTGGTTATTGTACATGCTGAGCGGCATCATTTTGATTATTCAGTATCTATTTCAGTTAGAAGTTAAACCTTATTTTTTTGTTATTAGTATTTTCTGTGAATTGTTAGGCTTACCTAGTCGTAGAGACTAGGTGCCGTCAGGACGTGTTTCGAAGGGATGTTTGGGTTGGACAAGAACATTCTAACATCAGCATTCTTAGGGAAACATCCCCCTTGCACGACAATGAAACCCTACATGAGGGAAAGAATACATAAAACGATCGTAGCAGCCCCAACGAAATTGATGAGAAGGAAGAGTATACCATAACTGGTTAAAGTGTACGTGGGATACCGCACAATAACATGCTGGATAGGATAGCCTGGGATAAATGAACCAAGTTGAAAGCAAATAATAGTTTTTTTGTTGGTTATAGTCCCTCTAGGAAACAATAGTTTGCTCACACTTGAGAGGTACAAGAAGTACCACCCACCTACCTTCAGCGGATTGGCTACAGATGATGCTTAGGGTTTTCTGGAGGAGTGTCATTGTATTCTTTGTACTATGGGTGTAGCGGAGACGAGTGGGGCTTCTTTTACCACCTTCCAGCTTATAGGAGCAGTTTATCAGTGGTGCAGGCTTTTGAGTTGAGTAGTCCGGACGAGACATCCTCACTTACATGGACTCAGTTCTCGGACATGTTTTTGAGAGAGTATGTCCCTCAGAGCCTCAGGGACTCATGGTGCGTGGAGTTTGAGCAGCTGCGCCAGGGTGCTATAACTGCGTCGGAGAATGCAGTCTGTTTAAGTGATTTGGCCCGACATGCACCTGCCTTGGTTGCCATAGTTCGGGAGAGGGTTCGTCGTTTTATTGAAGGGCTCCACCCCAGCATCCGTATCAGTATGTCCAGGGAGTTGGAGATGGATATCTCTTATCAACAGGTTGTGAGTAATGCCAGGAGATTGGAGGGCATGCTTGCTTGGGGCAGAGAGGAGAGAGAGGCCAAGAGGTCTCGAGAGTTTGGCACATATAGTGATACTCGTGCCCCAGCTGCAGTTTGACATGGTAGGGGTTATATGAGTCCCCCCCCCCCCCCCCC